>JASPKZ010000512.1:0-105062 GCA_030220185.1 Diploptera punctata
TCATGATACTCATGGTTTCATTTATTCAGGACCAAGTTGGTATTTACAAAGAATAATGAGATTCTAGTTGGTGTGAATGGGTCCCCAGAGGTCCTGCTTATCTCAATATACTTTCTTATTACATTAAATGTAATACTTTATAAGACCGTATACAACATTTTGGTTTCCCATTAAAACCATTATACATAGTTTCGTTCATTCATTTGTCCGTTTATCTGTTTGGTCAAAACATTTCCCAAGTAACTTTATTCCCTAATTCTCGTAATATATTCTCCTCTACAAAGAGGTACAAATAAATGAGTGCAGTGTTGGGGTAATGATGCTGGGAATCCGAACACATAATTGCTTAACGCGCGCGCGCACGCACACACACATATTCTTATACACACTTACAGTAGATCCGGTTGTAAAAATCGGTAGCGAATCACACGACGGCCTTTGATCAGGTGAGTAGTTGCTTCACTAACAGTGGTTGTCAAGGATAAGGAACAGCAGACACACTTCACACTTACAGAGGATGTTATGGCGGGTTTACACGCTACGTCTTATTGTAGGTTTTATAGGATTGAACAAATCCTCCTTGCCTCTGGTCCCGAGGGTCGCGGGTTCAAACCCGGCAGGGGTCGATGGATTTTTTAGGATGGAAAAATCCAAGGAGCAAGTCCTCCGAGAGGGACTTTAAGTCGTGGGTCCCGAGTGTGAAGATTTTCAGGCTCGCAAAAGATCCTTAAGCCTGAATCAAAAGGCCTCTAAGCAAAATTTATCGAATTTTCCCATCCTAGTACTACCTTGGTTTCCTAGATGTCAGTATGAGGCGGAACGCTGACCACGGACCACTCAAATTACATCTATACGAAAACAAGTGTAACTAAATTAGTATGGTTCAAATTCTTCCCTGTAGGGGGAGAGCGCCTAAATCTCTGTAAAGGAAATATGGGCTTACAAGAACAACAAATCCTAACCGATGAAATGTGGTATGTAAACAGCAAAACGTACGTCTTGTCGAGTGGGAATGAAATCCAAGGCCAGATTGAAGAACTAACGAGTGAATTTTGCGACAAAACGTACGTTTTGTATTCCGTTTTGTATGTTCCGTTTAAATGGCTTTTCTCAAGCAGGTGTTTTTATTTTTGTATGTATGGTGTTACCAACTCCAGCAAATGACTGTAGCCTGAAGTGTCCATTCGCAAATAATTACGCCAGTCATCAGGTTTGCGTCTCAGTTCTTTAGTAACAGGACATGGGAATAGTGACTTCTTTTCAGAAGCCACTCCCTTGGCCATCGTGTCTTTTTCCTCTCCATCACTTTCCTCCCAGTCATTGAATCCTTATGAGGGAAAACATAAAAGAAAGCAACTGGGCGTCCTCCATAATCAAATTAATGCTTTGTCACTTTTAATAAGAAGAACATCACTGACAATACACTACAACTGGAGTCTGGATTGAAAATGGAGGGGAGAACGTTACTGTGTAAACACTGGACAAAACGTGCGTTTTGTATTCCGTTTCGTATGATCGACAAAACGTACAATAACACGTAGGGTGTAAATCGGCCTTTACAGTTTTGCAAAGTCTACCCTTGTACTACTACCATTGTTCTCACGCTCTTTTTTTTTTGTTTTTTAATAATCTATAACGTTAAGAATTGTTTCTCTGGTTTGCAAATTGACAATCTTCCGACTCCTCCGCGGCATTATGACGCTTAACATTCACAGAATTTTTTTAATATCTTGGGTCAATAATTACAAGTTTAGGTACCTGTGAGAGAGATGTACAGACTAAAATTGCAATGGCAAAAAATGCACCTAAACCATTACATGGTATAATTTGGAACAAAAATATCACAAAGGAAACTAAAATGAAAATTTATGAGAGCGTAATACAGAATATTTTTGTCATATGGAAGTGAAACTTGGTCTTTGACGGAACTACAAAAAAATATAATTAGAACAGTTGAATTTGATTATTTTAGAAGAAGCCTCCAAGAAACAAGACAGGATAAAATAAGAAATGAATTCCTTTGGAGAGAAATGAATGTCACCACATCTGTTGTTAAGAGGATTGAAAATCAAACGCTTAAATGGTATGGCCATGTACGAAGAATGGAAAATGAAAGATGGCCAAAAATATATACCAATGGTCACCCCCTGGAAGAAATAAACGTGGCAGACCAAGATGGAAATGGAAAACCTACGTCAGAACTATAATGGATGATAGGAATTTGGAAGAGGGAGATTGGAATGATAGAGATAAATGAAAACTGAAGACGGCAAACCTATAAATGGGGGAAAGCCAAAGAAGAAGAAGAAGATAATTGACAGATAACATCACACTGTAATAATACTCCAACTGATTCGTGCAGTACACAAGACCGTACTAACTTGACAACGCCGCTTTGTTTTGTAAACCACGAGCAGTATCCCGCAAAAAAATCGGGTAGGTGTGGCCTCGCCGGATATTAGAACGGCTCGACTGTACATATTTAGTTTATAGATATATGTTATCAAAATGCAATACCATTAATTATTAACAATTATATATAAATTAATTAGTGGTATAATGCTATTGTGTTATTATTTAATTGTAATATTAATGTGTTTTCTTTATGTAATTGTAATGTTAATGTTTTTTAGTGTATAATGCTATTGTGTTATTACTTAATTGTAATATTATTGTGTTTTCTTTATGTAATTGTAATGTTAATGTTTTTAGTGTATAATGCTATTGTGTTATTATTTAATTGTAATATTATTATTGTGTTTTCTTTATGTAATTGTAATGTTATTGCTGTTTTTGTTGTTTATTTTTCTTTACACTAGTACCAATTATTACTTTATTGTAACGGACTGTCAACAGCACGTACGGCTTACTGCCCGTGCGACCCATATTTGTAAATAATATTGTAAATATCTTACTTTTTGTCTAATAAAGTCCTACTACTACTAGTTTATAGATGGCAAATGATTTCATATATGCCTTTGATATGCGCGAAATTATGTTTAAACGGTAGGTTTGGATAAATTATTATTTTTTAAAATTATGATCTATTTCTGGAATTAAGGTGACTTTTGAGGAGAACATTTCTGAAGATACATTTGAAAATATAACTGGTGGTACTGTGGTAAAAAGAGAGGCAAAACGCGTCGAATATTTAAAATATTTCGTGGATTTTGAGTTTTAAAATAACTGGACATGTATTCGGTTCGCAAAGATTTTGCTACATGTCATTGAAGTATAGAAACTTTTATATAAACGGCTGGTTTGTGTAAGTTTTAGAAATTAAAATTTATTTCTGGAGTTGAGATGTAACTTTATATGTGTAATTGGAAGCCTACACAGACGCTGGGTGACTAGATCAGTCACACCATTACAATCTCTCTACACAGCACTTCTACTTCTTTCACAGCCTGTTCTTCTCTCTTTGATCCAAAAATTTTCCCAAGAACTTTACGAATATTTGACAATAATCTTTTCTCCTCCTTTAAAATAAGAGTCTATAAATTTGCATCCATGATAATATAATAATAATAATAATGATAATGATAATAATGATAATGATAATAATGATAATGATAATAATGATTGATAATAATGATAATAATGATTGATAATGATGATAATAATCATAATAATAATGTTTTATTTTTTCTGACAGAGTTAAGGCCATAAGGCCTTCTCTTCCACTCAACCAGCACAAATACAAATAACTATTTGACAAATACAGATATACACTATACTATTTTTAAACAGTTATATATATATATATATATTAAATGTAGCAATGTAAATTTCATGCACAAACAACATTTTATACGATAATAAAAATAATACTTGCGGTAATAATGATAATGATAATGATAATAATAATGATGATAATAATAATGATAATGATGATAATGATAATGATAATAATGATAATGATAATAATAATGATAATAGTAATAATAATGATAATGGTAATAATAATGATAATGGTAATAATAATGATAATGATAATAATAATGATAATGGTAATAATAATGATAATGATAATAATAATGATAATGATAAAATAATAATGATAATGATAATAATAATGATAATGATAATAATAATGATAATAATAATAATGATAATAATAATAGTATAAATATAATAAATTATACGAGAAACACCAATTAATATATGTACCTTACACTGGGTAATGATGAAGTCGAGGTTAGAGCAAATATAAATTTATATTTCTTTCAAAATATGCCAAAGTGCAGCCCCTTATTTCTTGTGGTAGGGAATTCCAGTTGCGAGAAGTGAAGATAGTAATATGGCATGGTGTGATGTGAATATAATATAACTGGGAGAATAACAGTTATATATATTTTCAGTTTAACGTTTTTGAGATAAGTTGGAACGACAAGAGTTCCTGTAATACATAGCCTAATAGCAAGCATTTCCAGAATTCAGCCTATGTTAATTTTTTTTGGTGCACCTCATTCCTATTTGTAATTATTGTTCAGGTATTTGAATTCAGCCATTTCTTCAAAAGTTCTCTCATTTGTCATTACCTTTCCTCTTAAATTAGATAATGTATTTCTATGTGTCAACATATGTTTAGTTTTATTGACGTTTACTTCTAGTTCCAATTTCGTAGTGCTATTCAATGGAATGTGCACGTTGGCCCTTAGTAGAATACATATTGTCATGATTTAAAATTTACATTTTAAAATAATTTTTTTTTTTTAGTATAGGATGTGTATGTTTGTAGCAATGAGTTCAGTGATGAGGATGAGAAAAATGCAGTTAAATCCATGCAGGATATAAATGTGGCGTGGGAATGGAACAGAATGTCGTCCACTTAGTCCCCATCACAACACATGGATTACGTCTGCTCTTCCCATATCGTAATGCATGGCATTTAACCTAACGAACTAATGCTAATCACCTTTTACTAATCCTAGCCGGTTAATGACCAAGTTTATGCGCACTTTTAATTTGATACCTCATCAAGCTTTGACGATCACTTTTGTAACGTTCAAACGTTTGCGTTGTGTTCAATTTTAGAATACTCTATACAGGTTATTCCGAAAGTATTCGTTCACGTTAATGCAGGAGGTAGAAAACTTAAAAACATATATCATTAGTAGTAGTAGTAATAGGACTTTATTAGACTAAACGTAAGATACATACAATGTTATTTACAAATATGGGTCGCACGGGCCGTACGTGCTGTTGACAGTCCGTTACAATAAGTTAATCTTTGGTAATAATATAACTTAAAACAAAAAAGAAAACACAATAATATTACAATTATATAACAATACAATTACATTGTACATTCATTTGATTATGTATATTTATTAATGAAAAATCCAAGGAGCAAGTCCTCCGGGAGGGACTTTAAGCCGTGGGTCCCGAGTCTGAAGATTTAAGCCTGAATGAAGAGGCCTCTAAGCAAAATTTATCGAATTTTCCCGTCCTAGTACTACCTTGCTTTCCTAGATGTCAGTATGAGGCGGAACGCTGACCACAGACCACTCAAAGGACATCTATACGAAAAAAGTGTAACTAAATTAGTATGGTTCAAATTCTTCCCTATAGGGGGAGAGCGCCTAAATCTCTGCTAAGGGAAACATGGACTTACAATAAGATATTTATTAAGAATCATGTCCAACCGCTGTGGTCTCGAGGTAGCGTGCTGCCTTGTCACGCAGTGGGCCCGGGTTCGATCCCCGGTCGGGGCAGTTTTCCTGGGGTGAGGTTTTTATCAGGGTTTTTCATCATCTGTAAGAGCAAATGTGAGGAAAACTTCAAGGCCCAAACGGTCCCTGAAATCATATGGCCATCGCAATCATCATCATCCTATATTCATATTAGATTAAGCTTAGGATTAATGACTTTCCTGGCGCACCACTATCATCATCATCATCATCATCATCATCATCATCATCATCATCCATCATATCATCGGGGCAACGTAACTCTGCCTTGCAGGCGCCCCCAACCTCAGAAGTGGGTTACAAGTACGCCATGCCAGGAGAGAACACCAGGAATGTCGAAGGACAGTCTGGGACATTTGCAAAAAAAAAATGCTAACATAATTTACTGCTAGCTCAGTTGGCTAGAGCGCTGGGTTACTATTCAAAAGATCGAGGGTTCAAAACAAATATATTTCGATAAGAAACATACGATCTCTGAAGTCAACTTGTAATGTGAGGGATGATTTACACAGAAGATAGTTTAATATGATAATTATAGGAATAGTATAGTTGAACCAACGGATCTGTTCCCCCGTAAGAAATGGGAACTAAACACTAATTCCGTTTCTCCCTCGGTAAATTATTTCCCTCCCTGCATTCTTGCCTGTCTCTATTTTCCATCTCTCTCTTTCTCCCCTCCCATTACTCACAGCTTTGAGCTTTCTTGCGGGATATTGTTTGCACCCACAGTCCAGCGTTGTCAACTCAGTATCAGTATGTTATGTTATATAGTATGTAAATTGTAAATCATTATCATTAGCTTAATTCATAAGCATAAATTAGAATTCCTGTATAGTACCAGTATGTTATATAATATATAAATAAAATCGTAGCATGTAGTAACTTCGCCATAGCCGGTCCCTAGCCCGGATGAGAAAGGAGGGTACATGATTGTGTATTCATACCTAAAATTTTATAATTTTGTTAGGAATTCAAGATTACTTTTCAAATCTAACCAAATAAGACAACGAGGTGAAGGAAAAATATTTATGACGAAACATTTATCATAAGTAATGCCACGAGTGATTTCCAAATTATCGATAAATTCACGACTCACGAAGTGAGGAGTGAATTTATCTAGAGAATTTGGAAATCAAGAGTGGCATTTGTTAGGACTATTTAACGAATAAAATTAAGCTGTTTACTCACAAATCATTATTTAACTATAGTTATTTTAAAATATTTATACATTTAATGTAAACGGCGATGTTTGAAAACAAATGAGAAACGATAGGTACGCTTCTACTGCTTCATTTGTTTATCATTGCAACCAGATCATACTATTTATTGCCAAAGGAACGCAATATTGTAAGGAGGAGCTTTCTTTAATATGGTAATTATAACACTGATAAATATTTGGTGAAACACGACTCTGATTGGTTGTAAAACAGGAATCATTGAAACGTGATTGGTCATTGACTCCCATTTGGGGCATGAGTTAAATAGTCTTTAAAAACAACATATGTAAATTCTCTTCACGTAATTTCCATTTAAGCAACAAATATCCACTATTATAATTATATCAATTGATCGTAGAAATCAATCAGTGCCATTAGACCTACTTAAATTAAATATGAAGAAATAATAATTAATCTTACAATATTCAAGAGCCTGACACCGGGGGAAGTTTGGCAACGTCCCTACTCGGTCAGTTACAGTGGCTTCTATTTGACGTAGTGGGAGGGGAGCGCGGTGGAATGGTGTGAGAACTGACGTGTAATTTTCGAAGAACGATGCCAGCGCTACAGGGGCGCAGATCCGTTGGTCCGACTATATCACAGTAATTGCTCCAATGCACGCAGTACATCATCTGACCATGATTGCTTGTGTCGTGTTCGTTCGAAAATTCCTGGAATGTCTGCAATGGTCCCAGCAGGAACGGCAATTCTAGCGACGAGGTTTTCTTCTGTTTCCACAACGGTTTCATACACCAGCTGCTTCATATGCCCCCAGATGAAGAAATCCAGACACGTGAGGTCAGGTGACCTGGGTGGCCAGGCCACTGGGCCACCTCGGCCGACACAGCAGTCTACGTAAGCACCGTTGACACAATGCTCTCTAACATTACAAGTTGACACCTGAGATCATATGTCCCTTATTGAGATATATTTGTTTTGATGTTCTCTACCTCCTGCATTAATTTGAACGAATAGTTTCGGAACACTCTGTATGTCTTCCTAAGTCCAACGCTGTGGTCTCGAGATAGCGTGCTGCCTTATCACGCAGCGGGCCCGGGTATGATCCACAGTCGGGACAAGTTTCCTGGGTGAGGTTTTATTCTTTTCGGGGTTTTTCCTCGCCTGTAAGACAAATGTCAGGAAACATTAAGAACCAAACGATCCCCGAACAACATGTGGCCATCATTATCATCAATATCATACTCTCTTTATTATCCTAAGTTTAGAATAAGGCATATCCTGGTATTTCATAACCACGATCATCACATTTTATATCATCGAGGCAGCCCTAACCCCGCCTTTCAGGCGCCCCAATCTCAGAAGTCGGTTACAAGTGAGCCATGTCAGGAGAGGATGACAATCTGGTTGCTTTGATTAAAATAAATAAATAAATAAATAAAACAAATCGGATCTTGAAGTTGTAAGAACGTTTTTTAAAAAGTGATCAATTGAAACTTTGGCTATCGTGTGCAAACATTCTGGATGCATGCTAAAACGGATCACAGTATACAAAAAGTACGGCCATAGGTAACAAACTAAATCGTTTTCGGTTATTTTCTTTTATATCTGTAAATACTTTTCATGGTAATAAATTTTTTTAAATTACCGGACCTACACCTCTTCGGAGCTAAGTTCCAGTTGTAATGTAAACAAACCTGATGTATGACTGCATTTTCATTGGTCGAATAACGTTTTTATTTTTAAGCGTGTAATAAAATGTAGTTCGTTCTCTAACTCTCGAAATAACTAACTAACTAACTCACTGGCACTGTCGAACCCATAGGTTCATGGCCGAGCGGACATAAGCTCTCCATATATTCCTATCCTGAGCCAAAGTTTTCCAATCATCCCCTGTATAATCTACTTCTTTAAATCATAGTTAATGTTATTCTCCCACCTCATTCTTGGTCTACCAACTGGGCGTTTTTCCTCTGGTTTTCCTACAAGAAGCTTCCATCCACGTATTTCATTCCCCATTCGTGCCACATGTCCTGCCCATCGCAGTCTACGAGACTTAACTGTTCTTATTATATCTGGCTTCCTAAAACGACCATGTAATTCACTGTTATAGGAAATAAAATTATAAAAAAATGTGTATTATCCAGTACATGTCTATATAAGTTATTTGGTAGATTCTTAAAATATATAATTACAATTTGAGTGCATTAAATAATCATTGTTTTATTTTTACGCATGTGCAATGGAGAATTCGTTGGAATTATTTTTTTCTCCAAATACCCCAGGTTTGTCTTTTCGACATTCCTGGTTTCTCTCCTGGCATGGCGTATTTGTAACCCACTTCTGAGGTTGGGGCGCCTCGAAGGCGGAGTTACTTTGCCCTGATGATGGACGATGATGATAATGGTGCGCCAGGAGAGTTCTTAATCCTATCCTAAGTTGAATATGAATGATGATGATTGCGATGGCCATTTGATTTCGGGGACCGTTTGGGCCTTAAAGTTTTCCTGACATTTGTCTTCAGATGAGGAAAAACCCAGATAAAAACTTCACCCAGAAAAGCTGTCCCGACCGGGGATCGAACCCGGGCGCGCTGTGTGACAAGGCAGCACGCTACCCCGAGACCACAGCGGTGGACATTTCTATTGTTTCAAAATGAAAAAAACCGAGGATGCTTCACTGAAACTGTAACAAGCTTTAGGCCTTAAATGTGCTTGGAAAATGAGATGATAATAATAACGAGAATTAATAGACTGCAATGGAGGACTGATATTGAACCAGATTTTGTTTTAAAATTACGGAAGATGGACATTACTACTTTACAATAAAATAACGTAAACAGGCATCAAACGGAAGATTGCCCCTGCACCAACGTTCAATTCTCCGTGTTATGGCCGGATGATACCAAATGTAACTTTTTTACCATAAAAGTCACTAAATAAGACGTTTTAATTAGATGATTATTAAATAAAAGTAAGTTCGTAAAGGAACATCTCAACAGGACATCTGTTGTGGCTCAAGAAGCTTTAAAGATGTCACGTTGTTTTCGCAAGGAATATGTCGATAATGAAGATTGACTAAACATCCGACATAAAAAAGCCCTATAACCCAATCGCAGCGCCACCCCTACCGAGTCCAATTGTGAAGCTAAACCATCCGGACACTCACTCAAACACACAAAAAGGTAATCAAAATCTGTCCAGTCGTTCAGGACAGTTTGTAAGTTCGGATTTTAAGTAAACCTCCAATTCTATGTGTCTGATGTCGCTCATTTTTGATAACACCCATATTCGGTTTTTTAAATAAGATATACCAAATTTCGTTGAGAAACATCGAAAAATGTGACAGATAGACAATTTTTTTCAATTTTCACTTCAGGTGAACTTCTACACCTAATGGTTTTAGAGGGTTCAATTGTGAATCTAAACCATCGAGGGACCCAATCACACACACACACACACACACACACGCGCGCACGCACGCACACACATTTTTATCAAAATCGGTCCAGTCGTTTAGAAGGAGTTCAGTGGCAAACACACGTACAGAAGAATGGTATATATATACAGAGATAGTGAACATTCAGATAATTTGTGGCACTTACCTGTATGTATTGACTATAATATATTTGTTTTTTTTTATCTCAGACGTGATATAAATTGCTGGATTGGAACAATGGAAGTCCAAGTAAAATGCTTTTTTCCGAGGCAATATATTTGTAATCCATTATAATGGACATGTAAATATTTGCATGATATTGTTATCTTACTTTATTTGTTGTTCGGAAGCGACTGTACACACATTAGCAGTTACATCTTTGTTCAGCGTGTATGTGACTATGATTGCATGTATCAGAACAGGCTTGAGGCAGATAACATGTAATGTCTCGATGATCAACAGGACATGTATTTATTTTTAGTGTCCATCCCGTGTATGAATAGATGTCCTAATCAAACTACGTTTCCATCTGGCTAGCGTTATAAACGCTGTGATTTTCACAACTACGAGCGTTCAACTATCAAGTCGTGTACTAATTTCCACGTATATTGTGATGTTGCCGGCAACTTATATGAGAGTGCGGTTTTTTATTTTCTGCACTATGTAACTAATATTGTATACTTACTGTTATTGTTGATGTTCATCGTAATTTAACATTCCCGCATACAATCTTGGTTGCTATGAAAACAAGACATCTCAATACTTAAAAAAAAAGACGAAAAGCACTAGTGCGGTAAATAAAAACATTTATTTTGAAATCTTGATAGTGATACTGCAATTTGCATTCAGCTTATCCCTCATTTGGGGAGTCGCTCCACGTGTTTCCTTGGTCAAAAAAGTAGGCCCCTATGTGACCCAACGTTTGAACATTCTCTTCCTACTGGTGTGTTACTGTAAGGCCCGGATGGCGTAGGACACGTAAGAGAACCTTAATTGAAGAAGTAAAATTAATACGGGAACTGTCAACTGTTGAACGCCGGAACATAACTTGGAGTTTGTCTCAGAGACGCATTATGATGTACAAAGTCCGTGTCCAAAAAAATATCTGCCGCTTTTAACGGCAAGACACTAAATTCCATCGCCAAAGCTCTCATATTAAACTGCAGGGAAGTGTTACAACAAATAAACTCCTGAATTGGTGAAATGGATAGTGCGCCTGAAAAGGCTGGCCCCCAGCGCCAAAGCGTCCCGCCATTATTACATTCCACTTTACTCATGTAGGTAAGTCCATCTGCATCGCTGCAGGGGGTTGCTATTGCTGGCTTCAATTTCTGTGGCTTTGTAGTTAAAAACGGCTAGTATCCTTTTTTGAACACTGCGCTTGGTACATCATCAACGCTTCTTTAGGAGAAATTTAATAGTAAACGGAGATACGAGTGTGGTATAATCACTTGGATACTGTATCGAGGAAAAGTTAAAATATAAAGAAAGAGGCGCTGGCGTAGAGTTCATTTTTTAAATTTCCTAGATTCCGTTTGTGTATTTACCATATGAGTATTGCATACTATTTTTGTCAATATGTATATTTATTTTAGAAATTAAGATCATTAGGTCTGAAATAATTAATAAATTGTGAATTGAAGATGGATTTTTTTTTTTCTCGGCGCAATGCCCGCAGAGGGTTGTCTTTCGACATTCCTGTTTTCTCTCCTGGCATGGCGTACTTGTAGACCGCACCTTCTGAGGTTTGGGGCGCCTGGAAGGTGGGTACGTTGCCCCGCCCTTCGATGATATGATGGGCGGATGAGATAATGAATGGTGAGCCAGGAGAGTCCCTAATCCTAAAGCTTTAAGCCAAGAGAAATGATGATGAATTGCGATGGCCATAATGATTTAGCGGACTGTCGTTTGGGCCTTAAAGGTTTTCCCCTGACATTTGTGCTTACAGGTGAGGAAAAACGCCCGAGATAAAACCTCACACACCTAAAAAAACTGTCCCGACGCTCATGGGGACGAAGGCGCCGCCCGCTGCGTGACATAAGGCATCACGCTATCTATTCCCGAGACCACAGCAAATGTTACATTTAAGAAAGTGAATCGGCTATATGTGTTGCTATGGAGATATAATAAGTATTGTTGGTCATGTCGCCATCTTATATTTATTAAAACTGTAAAACCAATTTGATTTGGGATTTATTTCTGATTACGGATAAAGTTTTAGACGATGTGTGCAGTGATGATGAAATAGAAGAGGAGTAGAAAGCTGGATGTGGTGAATTAATACCGAAATTAATACAAACTGCAGTATCACTATCAATATTCAAAATAAATGTTTTTACTTACCGCACTAGTGCTTTTGGTAATTTTTAAAGTATTGAGGTTTATTTTGTTTTCATAGCAACCAAGATTGTAAGCGGGAATGTCAAATTACGATGCACATCAACAATAACAGTAAGTAGTAGTAGTAGTAGGACTTTATTTGACAAAAAGTAAGATATTTACAATATTATTTACAAATATGGGTCACACGGGCAGTAAGCCGTACGTGCTGTTGACAGTCCGTTACAATAAAGTAATAATTGGTACTAGTGTAAAGAAAAATAAACAACAAAAAAACAATAACATTACAATTATTAGTTACATAGTGCAAAATGTATGTTTCGGCACGCAATTGTTGACAGTTACCCACTAAGAATAAGAAGAGTATTATTTATGGTCAAAAGTAGCTCGAATTCATTATTTATGTGATTGACGTACGAGTATATTGATGTTTATTCTTCTTCTTCTTAAATGGCTCTACAGCCCAATGAGGACCTTCACCTCCTCAATGAGAGTCCTCCAGACATAATCCAATCCTTCCGAGGCTTCATATTTAGGTTCCTAACAAGACAGTTTTACAGGATGGGTCGTCATCCGCATGCCTACCCGCAACCTGGAGGGCCAGGGAGTCTTCTGTTGGGGTTTCATACCCTAGCTGAGATGGCTTCGCCCGAACCAATTCCCAAGGATCTTGGCTTGCTGGTCAGGTGGCTGTTGCAATGCCTTCTGTCTTATATCTAGGTATTTATTAGTACATCTACTGAAGCATTGATGCACCTCCTATTTCACTGACCAACAGTAGGTATTTGTATAAGGTGGGTAATTTAGGAAAAGTAACTGGAGATTATGAGTTACTCAGTCCACCCAGAATCTCCAGGGGTATAGGAAGGTTATGAAATGAAAGATATTTGGTTAAGGACAGCGGTTTGCTGCTCCTATTAGCTGCCTTTTACGATAGGGGGAGGATCCACGTTGCTATTCTACAACCCGGCATAACACGGGAGTATATTCATTTTTAAAATATTTCAATTAATATGAGTTTGAGTACAAAAAATCTTACAAAACACTTATTATTTTGTATGAAAACAAACGTGTTTTCTACTTCAACATGAGCGTGTGTATTAGGACTGTGCCTGTTTCGCCTCCGGTGTTGCAGAATGCGATGACAACCTCAAAGTTCCGGACATGTAAAACAAAATATGCCTCATCAACACCCTCGCTGCGATTTGCATCACAATGCCATATGACGTATAAAAGCTATCTTTCTCTTTCTACAAATCCATTCTATCCAGAACACCTTCTGATGAGATGCAATACGTTTGAGCAGTGAAATGAAATCTAATACATTATCATTACGTAATTTTTAATAGTGAATTAATCCCTTTTTCTTGATTGTATTAGTGTTATAAAACATTGTCCGTTCCTGCATTACTTTATTGGAGCGAAATTTAGGTAATGGCCAAAAATTAAAAAGTAGAATACAAAGCGTAGAAATGAATTTCCTTAGAAGAACAGAAGGCTGCACAAGATTGGATAGGATAAAGAATGAAGAAATAAGAGCAGAGTTAAAAATATATCCATTGAATGAAACAATCAAAGAATATAGAGATAAATAAATTGTTTAGACATGTAGAAAGAGTGAATGTAAAAAGATTACCAAAAGCAAGCCAAGAGGATCAAGTAATGTAGGCATTGATGGGTTGATGCAGAGTTATAGGTATTTCGCTGGTTCGAGTTCTCATGAGGGAAAGTTTTCTCATGAGATTTCGGCCAATATTAGACCAGGTCCACCCAGCATTGTGAGGAATGTGAGTAGCTACAATGAGTAGCGGTTACAGGTTGAGAAACAAGCTATAACGGCGGGGACCCACATGCTGACCACAAGAAACACCTAGGTATACTTCTAGCTAAACTTCAGGCGTGAAATAAAAATAGTATGATTGGTTATAGATTAATGTGTGAATTAAGAAGATATGAAATAAATAACTCATAACTAATTCCACAATTTGTAGAATGTTTACATACAAATTAAGATTTATGAATTAATGTCGATAGAATAGGCTCCTCAAAACTACCAACGAAATTCATAAAATATCTTTATATATAATTCTTCCGTACGTGTCTGTCACTGAGCTCCTCCTAAACGACTGGATAGATTTTAATTAAATTTTGTGTGTGTGTGTGTCTGATTGGGTCCCTCGATGGTTTAGATTCACAATTTGACCCTCTGAAAGGTGTAGTAGTTCACCCGAAGTAAACATAAAAAAATGCTCAAAAATTGCTCTAGCGATCACATTTTTCGATTTTTCATGACGAAACTCAGTATATCGCGTTAAAATAAACCGAGGTAGGTATTATACAACATTGAACACAATCCGACAATTAGAAGTGGAGGTTTACTTCAAATCCGAAATTAAAAATGCCTGAACATTTTTTGTGTGTTGTGTGGGTTCTTGGGTGGTTTAGATTCACAATTGGACTCGGTAGGTAGCGCTGCGATCGGGTAACAACATATATTTTTTATGTCAGATGTGTAGTCATTGCATTACCGACATATTCCGCGCGACAACAGTATGACGTCATAATGCACGCTTCTTGAGCCACAACAGATGGCAGTGAGGAGTTTTCTTGAGAACTTATTAATTAGTGAATTTTATGGTAAAAAATAAACTTATATTATTATTGTCCGGCTATGACACAAGAATTGAACATTTGGACAGGATAACGTCTGCCGGGTGCGCTAGTATCTTATATGAAAATGAGTTTTCCTTTGCCCGGTTCAGGAAGAGAAATATGGACCAGAATGGGCCAAAGACTTACTTGTATGACAAAATGATGATACATAATAAATGTGTACCTGGATTTAAGAGATATATGAAAGGTTCAATAATAATAATAAGATACTAAAAATTGAATTCGATGTAATCGACATATCAATTAAATCAGAAATTGAATCTTTATTTCAATGAATAACGTGTGACCGAAGAAGGAATTTGCAATCTAAATTCAAACTTGTGCTTGTCTCGTTCTTTATAATGGAAAGTGTTACAAAGCGCACATAAGAATGGCATCTGTAATCTCTCTTTTCCGAATGAAGCAAGAAATTGGAGGCAGGGGTTAGAATTGTAAAAAAAGCGAAAGCACGTTTCTTTGACATTTACGTAGTCTCGTTCCAATTTCACTGACTATACAAATGGAAGCTACAGCAACTAACCAAGCTTTGAATATGAATTGGAAAAGCAAGTCTCGGAAATAGAAAGGAGATACTCGTTCACGCTTCTAGTTTCCGGTGAATTTCAATATGCTCGTGTGAATATTATTTATGACTTGGAACTTTGCAAGCTCTGCTTTCAGGAATAGCTAAGAATCATCTTCTTTATTTAAAGTTAACTAGCTAATACCCAACGTGTGCAGTTATGCCTAAATAAGTGAAATGTGTTTTTATGTTTAGTTGAATAAGTAATATATACCATATATATATACACAATCATACTTAAGGCCCAACTGTCCCCGAAAATCATCCGGCCATCATCATCATTATCACCATACTTCACCGGTGTGGAAAGCAACGGGAAGCTACCACACCTGTAATTCCCTAGAAAAGCTGTAAAGCATAACATGAAAATGGTATGATTGCAGTGAAAGATCTGCTCTCGGCCAGAATTACTATGGATGGATGGATGGATGGATACATTCATAGTAATTCTGCCCGAAGGCAAGTCTTTCACTGCAATCATAGCATTTTCATGCTATGCTTTGCAGCTTTACTAGGTGTGGTAGCTTCCCGTTGCTTTTTATACCGGTGAAGGATGATGATAAAAAAGGATGATGATGATGACTGCATGATTTTCGGGGACCGTTGGGCCCTAAGCTTCCTGACATTTGTCTTACAGGCGAGGAAAAAGCCCGAAAAAACCTCACCAAGGATCCTGTCCCGACCGGGAATCGAACCCGGGCCCGCCGGGTGACAATGCATCACGCTACCTCGAGACCACAGCGGTGGAATATATATATATATATATATATAGTAATTATTTTTAAAACCCCGTACTGATTACCCGGCGATGCCCGGGAATCTACTTATCCCGATCTTCTTTGTAAAAATTTGCTGAAAAACAAAAATGATTATTGTGAGTTATCCGTAAAAGAATACCCGCCATGCGCTGCTACGCTTGCCCGGTAATATAGTCATTTTTATGATTTTTACATTTTCTTCTTAGAGAGCTTACTTTTACCAATATCTGTTTATTATCAAATATATTAATTGATATAGAGCACCCCACGCTTTTGATGGTAAAATTATTTTCTTTTTGTTGATAACTCTAATTTTATTCTATATGTGTTGGAGATAATTTTTTTGTTGACCACTTTATTTTATCCCAAGCGTATTGGAAATTAAAATTATTTTTCATTTTTTAGTTTTCTAATAAAGCGTGTTCTTTTAGTTTTTTAAAAACTATTATTTATTTTAAACTTGATCCGTATCAAGCGTTTACCACACTCGTATTGCAATATACTATTTCAAGTAAGAAAAACTTACCGAACAGCCTTTACCAAGTGTCCATAAGCGTTTAAGCAACTTGTACCTTTAATCTGTAAGGTTCTATTTTTACAAGGGTAGTTGAACGTGTACCCCGGTACGTGAAAAATAATTGAATGCTGTAAAATGTACGAGGGTTTAGAAATTTCTATTAAAATCTTGGAGAACAAAGGAGATAACATTTGATTATGAATCAATATCCGGAAACGTTCTCGTGCCAACAATGTAATGGAAGTCATTCAAGTGTTTAAATTTCTCCCCTTAGCTTGGCCGAAGAACAGAATTTGACGTCAATTCAAAACCAAAACTGTTCCAATTTTTGTTTATTTATAGGACTTACTGTAACATTTTATGATTTATGGTCGTGAAGAGCTTCCATATTTGATTTAATTTTCCATTTTTTACGTTCGTTTCTTATCGAATTTCCCAATATGGTGACCACATGTTTCACATTAAATATTTATCTCTGTATTACCTTTCTCTCGCTGAAAAAATACCGTATTTGATATGCATAACCTGGATATTTTAATATGTGATTTTATTGTGTTTGTTGTTTTTGGAACAGTAAAATTGTTCTTTTTCATCTCGACAAAGTCCTAAGAATCAATAACATGAATATGTAAATATCATAAAATATTGACGATTTTATTATTAATTTAACACTTCTCATTGAAGGATATATTATATTTGAAGAGAAAAATTTTCGCCTAGACCGGGACTCGAACCCGGGACCCTTGGCTTTCCGGGCCAAGTGCTCTACCAACTGAGCTACCGAGGCGAGTTACGATCTAGACGCAAATTTTTCTCTTATGTACGTTGTAATTCCCTCGCGCCAAATTTTTCTCTTCAAATATAATTTATCCTTCAATGAGAAGTGTTAAATTAATAATAAAATCGTCAATAGAAGCCCTACTGGCTATATAAAGTAGTGTTAAATTCCCAATAAATGTCTTCTTAACTAAGAAGCCGCCATTTGCAAAGATAGAAGCTATGGTTTCAAGCATTTGGCGCGAGGGAATTACAACGTACATAAGAGAAAAATTTGCGTCTAGATCGTAACTCGCCTCGGTAGCTCAGTTGGTAGAGCACTTGGCCCGGAAAGCCAAGGGTCCCGGGTTCGAGTCCCGGTCTAGGCGAAAATTTTTCTCTTCAAATATCATAAAATATTCCTAAAAGTCAAAACTCTGTTTCAATAATACGAAAGTTATGCGGCTCCGTGGCTCAAGCGGTAATACGCTTGCCTCTCATGCCTGGGGTCCCGAGACCGAATCTCGGTTACTGCATATATGTTTCGTGGTGGATGAAACTGAGTTTGGGCAGGTTTTTCTCGGGATTTTCTCCATTTTTCCCTGCCACAATTTCATTCCACCATTTCTCCATACTATTCTCATCCATTTCGTTTCATTTCATTCATCTGCCTACGTGATGGTGCGTCAGGCGTGGTCAGACGGCAGCCTTGTCATTCACAGACATCTATATAGGGGTTTTATCTCATCTGATTCCTCGACCCGACCCCGAGATTTGGACACGAGTTGAGGATATATACAAGTTCGTTTTTGTTTAGAGTACAGTAAAAGCTCCTTTTTTCGCGGTTCCCTTATTGGCGGGTTAAAAATTGCTACAAAGTTCCTGTATTCGCGGCTAAAAAGTGTTTATTCGCGGATCCAGTCGATATATTAGAAGAAATAGTATCCTTTATTAACCATGACCATTTTTTTTACCGCAGGCATGTGCCAAGGCGGCTTTTGTAAGGAGCGATTCAAAACAAATGGACAAATTAATATCAAAGTAATATAAGCCTTATTGTCACTAAGCCTAAAGTCCGTCGTTAAAGACATCACCGCCGTTATTTGCTTACCGCTACGTCCGTTGATAAATGCCGCCATCGCCACAATCGGTGTTTTCTTGTTTCAACTTGTCATTCGTTGCAATAATTTTGATTGGATAACACGTATCTCTTCTGTTTTCTTGCCAATTTATAATGTCGAGTAAAAGGAAAGAAAATGAGTTTCGAGGCGAAAAAAAAGTAGTGTTGCAACTTAAAATAAAAACAGAAATGTTTGACCATTTACGTGTTGGCGAGTCGTTTGCATCTATATCACGCTGTTTCAATGTTAATGAATCAACTGTAGGATTTATCAAGAAATCCAAAGACAAAATAAGGAATTATATCGCCGAATTCACAGCAAATATGAACCAGAAATGAAATGCCTTATAAAAGCGGCAAAACAGAAAAAAATACTAAGTTCTTTAAGCCCATGCCTAAGCCTGACAATAATAATTAATAGGAATTGATCAAAATCTCTGATTGATTTGATTATTTTATTTTATTTCGGAACTTGGAACGTATCCCCTATATACCCATACAAATTACCATTCCAAATTCGCGGTTTCTGTATTCGCGACATATTTGCGGAACATATCCCCGGGGATAAGGAGCTTTTACTGTGCACATAAAGTGCAGCGTGTGACATTAAAACACACATAATATTGATATTGGATTTCTGTCTTCAATTGACCAATAGAAATTGTTTTCGCATTCTCTACAATCTCGTTCCAATTTTATAAGACGCGTTTTAAATTGGTCAGGCAATAAAACCACAAGCTCTCATATTTTTCTGAATGTCAGCGTTGTTTGCTTCTGATACGAGTTTCCAGGCAATCTTACAGAAATAGCTTTGTTTTTCAGTTCAAATAAAGTACAAAGGCCTTCTGCATCTCAGAGCAAATATTCCCTAAACCCAAGGGGCAGTATTTTCCTATATCTTTACTTCTGTACTGTTGGAGTCTTTGGTCAAAACAAACAAGCACTCTTGACTTCACAAGTAGAAAAAGTAAGAAGTATTACCAGGGGTGAACAAACTCATGTAAACACCTTCTTCTCATTATCCTGTGAAAGCAAATATTAACATGTTCTTTCGAAACAATTTTTAGAATAGATTTTAGAATAGATTTATTTAGCCTGATGGAGTTAAGGCAATGTGGCCTTTAATTCCATTCACCAGGACAAACATATGTTACATATAAATACAAAAAATTACAATAATAGTACATACTAAACAATTAATTATCTGTCAAATTGAATAATAATGAAAAGAATGTCTAATAATACAATAAAATTAAATACTATTAAAATTAAATTAATGATAGAATGAATACAGAAAGAAATAACAGCTCGAATCTACTATACATAAAAAGAAAATAAAAAAATACAAAGAAAGTAATAAACTATAATGAATTATCAATTGAGTTAGTGTTTACTTGATGAAAATCCATATTTTATTAATTAAATAAAAATAAAACGTAGTTTTATTTGATTTTCATATTTATTATATAATTCAGTGACAGCTGTTTCGGTACACTGTACCTTCTTCAGACATGTTAACAAATTACCGAAACTACGTTTTATTTTTATTTAATTAATATAATGAATTAATCTATCGCTTATTATACAAGGCATTAGGTAAATATATTAACAAATCTTAAAACTACTTTTATTAAGTAATGAAAAAACAAATTATTAATTTTTAAAAAGTAATATTAGTGAGTTGTTTCTGTAAGTAATTTTTGTTTTCAATTTGTTTCTGAAAGATGGTAAAGTTTGGCAGTATCTGACATAGGGTGGAAGGGAATTCCATGTTCTAGCAAGGGAAATTGTAAAAGACTTCGAATAATATGTAGTATGATAAGGAGGGATATAAAGGACACTGTGCTCAAGGGATCGGGTATCTAATTTATGTGTATCAGAGAGTCTAGTGAAGCGGTGTGATAAATAATAAAGTAATGATGTGTGTAATTTTTAATCCTCAAAAGAAATTAGCAAAGAATTAGAGAATGGTTTTGGAACCTGGGATTTGTATAGGCCTATTGAATAAATTATATGATACAAACAATAATGCATTTTTTTACAGAATTAGGTGACTTGTTAGTAACAATTTGGTCCTAGTGTACTATAAAGAAGTTACCTTACCTGTTTTCTCTCCTAGTTCCAAGGTTCGAGTTCATACCCTACAGGGTCGATAATTTTTTAAAAGCGTAAAATTCCTGAGTATGGCTTCTTTCGATAGGGAAATATACTTGAGAGTTCTGTGTCATAGTCAGCCACAAAATAAACCCGAGGAACATAAACCATGAGCAATTATTAAAGAGTAAGGCCCACAATATCCCCAATAAGTTAGGGTTATTAAACCACCAATAACAATTCCTATGTGTGCAACTGAAGAGTAGGCAATTAAAGACTTCAAATCGCGTGTCTTGTCCCGAGGGTCGCGGGTTCAATCACGGCCTGGTCGATGGATTTTTTAGGATGGCAAAATGCAAGGAACACGATCCCGGCGGGAGACCTTAAGACCGAACAACAAATACAAATAGAGAATATTAAATTCGAAAAAAGTTGAAACTTTTATATATCTAGGAACCCAAATCAACAACATTAAGAGATTAAAGAGGAAATAAATAAGGGAATTCAAAATGTCAGTGTTACTATGGAATAATAAAATATTTCTTCTTCTTCTTCTTCCAAAGTGTTACTAGGGAATAATAAAATATATGTTCTTCTCCCTTTCGAGGATTAGGTCAATGCGACCTGTTCCGGTCTCAAGTCCATCGTTTCCTTGGCCGTCCCAAATATCTTTTTCCACGTGGTTTGTAGGTGTTGATTTCAGATCCATATAAAATAACAGAAACAGCCATAATTTTATAAAACCTGAACTGAGTTTCTCTTCGAGTCTTTCGGAGGGCTCTTCTTATGGTGCCACACATCATTTGATATCGGTTTAATTTATTATATATATCCCATTCGTAGCTATATGTTATATCTGAACCAAGATAGTTAAAGTGTGCTATCTGTTCTATTATTTCATTATTGTTTACTATTTTTGCTGTGACTGGCACTTTGCCCTGAAAAGTCATAATTTTAGTTTTTGAAGTTGAGACTTTGAGATTATAACAGAGTCCTAATTGATTCAACATGTAGGCTAAATTACTTAAACTTCCAAATTGGTGGACAGTCGCCAGGAATAGAGTTCAGAAGGAGAGTTCATAGGGAGGCTATGAGCGGACTCGGGTTGTTATGCCAAACATGATGATGATGATGATGATAGTTTATTATATATTTTTACACTATAATGCGTTCTATCGTACCTACTTACAGGGATGGTAGCTATGATTAAAAGTTCTATTTCCTAAATTTCGGGGTTGCCAACCTATAAACTACTAATAACTATAATGTATAATACAAATTACCTACCTAGGGCGGGAAGAAAAATCACTGCCTTTAAAAACACTTGCAAAAAAAAAACCTCGACAACGGAGATGAGATGGTACATTGAGATATGCTGATCATTTTTTTTAATAAGGTACCCATGTCCAGAAATGATGCGTTTTCACACTATGACTAATTAATTATGTCTCAAGATCAGTGTTAGTTCGAAGGATATGATGACTGGGTGTTGCATAAAAACACCAACAACAGAGGCGAGGTGGTATATTGAGATATGCTGATAATTTTAAATAAGGTACCCATGTCCGGAAATGATGCGTTTTCACACTGAGTGGCTAACTTCTGAAGAGTTCCGTTAGTTGGATTTCAAGACTCAATACTTGACAATACTGTCACAGTCACATCAAGGTTTCCTTTAAGGAAAAATTCCTATGGTTTTACCCGGAATCGAATCCGGGACCTCGTGAACAGTAGTCAGAAACGCTGACCACTAGTCCATGAGGCTGGTCTTGCATTGTAATATAACTAACTAAATAACTCACTGGCACTATTGAACCCGTAGGTTCATGGCCGCGCGGACATAAGCTCTCCATACATTCCTATCCTGAGATAACGTTTTTGAACCATTCCGTGTATACTCTACTTCCCTCAAATCTTAATGTTATTCTCCCACCTCATTCTTGGTCTACCAACTGGGCATTTTCCCTCTGGTTTTCCTACAAGAAGCTTCCATGCACATCTTTCATTCCCCATTCGTGCCACATGTCTAGCCCATCGAAGTCTACGACATTTAACTGTTCTTTTTATATTGGCTTCCTATAAAGACCACGTAGTTCACTATTATGTAGTCTTCTCCATTCACCTGTCTGTTCATCTCTCTTTGTTCCAAGTATTTTTCTATGAACTTTATTCTCAAATACTCGTAATCTCCTTTCCTTTCCTCCCTAGTAAGAGTCCATGTTTTGTATCCATATAATATAATTGGTAGAATAACAGTTTTATATATTTTCAGTTTAACATTTTTTTAAAGAAGTTGGAACGTCAAGAGTCGCTGTAATGCATAATAGCACGCATTTCCAGAATTGAGCCTATGTTTAATTCCTTTATGCATCTCATTCCTATTTGTGATTATTGTTCCTAGATTTTTGAATTCAACCACTTCCTCAAAACTTCCCTCATTTGTCATTAACTGTCCATTTCCATTATATAATATATTTTGTCCATCGCTGTGGTCTCGATGTAGCGTGCTGCCGTATCACGCAGCGGGCTCGGGTTCGATCCCTGGTCAGGACAGTCTCCTGGATGATGTTTTTATCGGGGTTTTTCCTCGCCTAATACAAATATCAGGAAACTTTAAGGCCCAAATGGTCCCCGAACAGCATACAGCCATTGCAATCATCATCATTCGTATTCATCTTAGATTAAGCTTTGTATTAAGGACTCTCCTGGCGCACCACTATCATCATCATCCCCCATCATACCATCGGGGCAACGTAACCCCACCTTTTAGGCACCCCAACCTCAGAAGTGGGTTACAATTACGCCAATGGCAGGAGAGAACACCGGAATGTCAAAAAAATACAGGAATTAAAAAAATATATATTTATACTCGCACTGTAATGTACTATTATTTATTTTTTGCATTTCTCTTTCCGAAAAAATATGGTAGTAGCAAGATCAATGAAAAATGATAGTGGAGAAATAACAGAGCATTCGCAGTTGAAAAATGGCGGATAATATTACGTTTGAGAGTAGAAAGTATTGCCAAGAGGATGTGGGATTGCAACCATGTTCATATCTACCTCTCTCTGCTTCTGGTTTAATATATATGGTAATGAATGATAACGGTGCTAGCGACAATTTCTACCAACCATTGTGGATCCATGGTATATGAAAACCAGAAGGAATACAGATGCCATATTTCTTTACAGCATCCATTTTTCTCAACTTTTTATAACCACTCTTACAATGTTGTTTCCATTTCTTTACACGATACATTTTTTCTGACGCGATACAATGACAAGGAGAGAATAAGATTTAACATCAGATATAGGAATGACAAAAAGCATATAATGCCATGTGGTGCTGCCTGTACAAATATTATTGGTTATATTAAGTCTTCTTTGACGTACGTCACTTAATACAGGATGTCTCTAAAGTCACTATCCATTTCAATGAAGGAAGGTAATGATTAAAAAATCAATGTTATTGTGAAGTTTTACACGTATTCTACTGCCTTTCTATATTAGATTACAAATATTTGAGAATAAAGTTCTTAGGAGAATTCTTGGACCAAAGAGTGACAAACAGATAGGCGAATGGAGAAGACTATTCAACAGTGAACTACCTGATCTCTACAGGAACCAGAATAACAACAGTTAAGTCTCTAATCCTGCGATAGGCAGGACATGTGGCACGAATAGGAAATGAAACAGGGCATGGAAGCTTCTTGTAGGAAAACCAGAGGGGAAACTCCTAGTTGGAATACCAAGATTGAGGTGGGAGAATAATATTAACTATTATTTCAGGGAAGTAGATTGTTCAGGGGATGATTAGAAAACATTAGATTAGGATAGGGATGTATGGAGAGCTTATTTCCTGGCGGCCATGAACTAAAGTGTTCCATAGTGCCAGTGAGTTAGTTAGTTTTGACAAATTATTACCGTACAGATATCTTTCAGAGTAGAGACCGTACAAGAAACTAGCTCACGCTGTATAAGCCAGTCTTAAAGTTTACTCCTTCTTCTGTAGAATATATACAGATTGTCTCTAAAGTCAGTATCCATTTCAATGAAGGAATACAATTATTGAAAAATCAATTTATTGTGAAGTTTTACACATATTCTACTGTATTTATACATGACCGCCATCTATGTGAAAGCGCATACTCCATATTTCAGCTGTGAAACGAAATGTAGACCTTAACATTTAAAACCGTTAAAAAGCCTGCTGCTTCTGTGGTACAATTCCGTAAATCAAGCAGACGTGATAAGGACGTTTTCGTAGAGTGAAACGTAGAATTTTCCACATGTGTTGCGAGGGGCATTCAAACTCCCTATTGGCGTCGAGTTGATACGTTCGGACTATCACTGCCAATTTGAACCTGCTGAACTGTTTTTGCTGAACGCGTGGTCGTACATGACGTGCCTCATTACATACACATACACTGCCGGTATGCTTAAATTTTTTTACAAGCAGACGAATATTTCCCTTTGTTGGAGCTGGTTTACGGAATGTATGGGTAACAAATTCAGCTCTGGCGTATTCATATGACAATCCGCGTACCCGTGCACAAACAATGGCAACCCGTTCTTCCATGCTAAACAAGTTGAACTAAGCATAAAAGTGTATGCAAAGAAAGAAAAGAAAATAGTGTTTTCATGGAAATGGATAGTGAATTTAGAGACACCTGTATTATAACTTAACGTAACTCTGTCAATTCTTGAGATTTACAATAACATAACATCACCATGCATGACGCAAATTAAATTAATAATGGACGAAAATAAAGTTTAATTAACGCAAACGAAATCACTATTAAAAATTACACTGGTCGACAAAAATTAACTTTTTTCGTTCACAAGAAATAACAAAAGAGATTTTAGAAGTATTTTTCATCCTGAATTTAAACATAATTTCGGTTTTTTTCCTTTCAGGCAAGAGTTTTCTGTGATAATCATTTACAATTTTTTATAACTTTATAATTTTTAATAAAATCCATCTAACTCTAACTCATTCTGACTTACCTAAAAAGTGGTAGATGGTGATTTTCGGGCACATTTTGCATCTGGAACATCTCTGTTCATGGTCCAACAGTAGTCAGCCAGCATATTAGAACTCCACTTGCCTTGGTACCTCTTTTCCATTGTGGAAATTTGCTGATGAAAATGCTCACCGTGCTCATCAGAGACAGCCCTTAAATACGGCTTGAATAAAATAATAATAATAATAATAATAATAATAATAATAATAATAATAATAATAATAATAATAATAATAATAATAATAATAATAATAATAATAGCTTTATTTTACCTGGCGGAGTTAAGGCCTTAAGACCTTGTCTACCACTCAACCACGTTAAAAAATACAAATGAAAAGCCTTAAATCTGAATTACAATTATATATATATAAACGATTACAAGTTATGAATACAATACAATTAATATTTATAATGTATTTTGATTTACTCTAAATTTAACGAATTAAATATATAATATGTACAAGATATATAAAAAAACGAGGAAAAGATTAATGACATAGTATAAAATTAAATAAATAGAGAAAAATTAATTATTAGACAACAGGTAACTGTATAAGCGTGACTTAAAGGTGCCAAGTGTGCGGCAACCCCTGATATCTTGAGGAAGGAGATTCCAGGAGCGGGCGGAGGCTACTGTGAAGGAGGTAGAATAGGAGGAAGTGCTATGAAGAGGAATTGTTAGCAGAACTGCTATCTTGTGACCTAGTGTCAATATTGTGGTAGGAGGATAACTTCTCAAATCTGGACGCCAGGTAAGTAGGAATGTAGGAATTCAGAAGCTTGAAAAGTAGTGAAAGAGAGTGGAATTTACGTCTGTCAGTAAGACGGAGCCAAGAGAGGTTATTAAAGTGTTCGGAAATATGGTCATAACGGCGGATATTGAAAATGAATCGAACGCAAGCATTATGAACACGCTGCAGTCTCTGCGACAAGGCATAGTTTAGATCATTATATATAATGTCACAATAATCGAAGTGTGGTAACACAAGATTCTGCACTAGGATTTGTTTTAACGAAACTGGGAGAAAATTCTTTAAACGTCTAAGATAATGTAAGATGGAGAAAGTCTTTTTACATATGTGTTTCACTTGTGTTTGCCAGGTTAAATTTGCGTCTAGATGTAGTCCAAGATCTATTACTGAAGAAGAATAAGGGGTAATTATATTATTTATAGTAATGCTACATATAAGGTATAGGTTCCTATGACAGGTCAAAGAGAATGCTAAAATTAATTTTAAAAAAGTAGCTGTCACAAAAAAAAAACTGTGCCTAATGGAAAATTCTGACTAGATATCTGAATTCGGTATGAAAATGCACTAGATTCACTAATCAGATTTGTTGTGAAGAAAACCTTGTCGATCAGTGTTATTAAACAAATTAAGTTTTGAATAAAAAAATGTATGAAATATTTATGGTTCGTAGATATAATCCCTGGAATAATAAAACAATTTGTTACGTATGCATCAGAAACCCGGGTATTAAAACTGACTGACAATCCAAACTTATGATTCAAACTGTGATTCACTGAGTTTGTTTCTGAAGGTCGTGCAGTCGATGTGGATCTCTATTGTCAACAACTGAAACGAGATCATGCAATTTTGAAGGCCGCAGATTCAAACTCGACCGGACCTCATACTGCACGAAGAGTTGAGATAAAAATTCAGGATCTGGGAAGAATCGACTACCGCCACACTCAGCATATAGCTCTGATCTTGCGCCTTCAGATTACCATCTGTTTGGATCCATGATTAATTTATTCCGTGAAATTTAGACAACTCTGATAACATTGAAGTACTAGACGTTTATACGGTAATTACACTAAGCAACAAAAAATAAACTTTATTTTATCTCAGAAAGAAAAAAAAAACATGCGATTCTATTAGACTTTTTTCTCCTGAATTCAAATATGATACCGGTTTTTCTCCATCACGCAAGGTTTCCGAGAGGCAGGAATTTATAATTTCAAACAAACGCTTTAATATTTCCTACATTCGTACTACACAATATTCGAACATTTGGACTCACCTAGAAAGTAAGAAGTGACGATTTTCTTCTATATTTCGCCTGTGAAGCATCCCTCTTGATGGTCCAACAATAATCGGCCAGCATATTAGGATTCCATTTGCTTTGATATCTCTTTTCCATAGCTGAAATCTCCTGAGTTAAATCAATTGGTTTTATTTTACAATGGACAAATGGACGAAAAAACGTTTATTAAAAAATAATTATTTAAATCAATTAATTGAAATTGAAATAAATAAAACTATGGGTGATGGAAAAATTCCGAATACATATTTGAAAACACAATAAAAATTGCATTAAGTATAACTATTGGTACTCATGAGACAGAAATCATATTGACCAGTGTTATTGCTGTGTGGGCTTCTAATTACTCTTTATTGGGAGGGCTGCGGGCGGTAGCTCAAAGAACCTCTTATTGAAGTAGGTCTGAACGAATTCTTCGCATCAAAAACAAGAGACTGGTACAGCCGCGGGATAATAAAGCTCACTGAAAGACGGTTTAACACCATAGAATTTTATAGAACAGTTTAATTTATTGTCAGAAATAAATTCTAAATAAAATTTTGTTTAAAAACGACATAACTCATGAGGCAGTAGGCCTATATTTATTTAAAAAGAAAATGATGAGAAGAACTCTAGGACCTAGCAAAGAGAATGGAATTTGGAGAATGAGAAGAAATATTGGCCTTTATGTCCAAAAAAAGAATCAGTTTTATAAAATTACTAAGAATACACTGGCCTGGTCATTTATGGAGGATACGAAAAGGAAGACTCCCTAAATAAAATTTAGATTGGAAATCCGAAGGAGACTTGAAGGTAGACCCAAGTATAGATAAAAAAACGATGTGATGAATAATTTGAAAGAGATGGGAATTAAAGATGAAAATATCTCATACAAAATAGGACAAAATGGAGAAATATTAGTTGAGAAGAACAAAACGTTCCAATGGAAATTGTAGAATCTGTTGAAGAAAAATAAGTTGTATTTCCTGTAGACAGATACATTCATATAATATGGTGAGTTCAGCCTATGTAAATAATTATTCTGATGGATGGAACTGCTGTAGATTCGGCAAAGGTCGTTTTATTAAAAAACAACAGATAGTAGTGCGTATATTTATGCTGAAGATGGAAGCCGGTTTCCGAAAGGCCTACAGTTCTTAAAAGTTTAACAAACCTAGTTGAGGACGACGGCACCTGTCTGGTATCTCTTTTAATGTGTGAAAATAATATAAAACTGTAAGTTATCACTGTATATTGTGTAATTCAACCCAAATTTATCTAATTTATGCTAGTTTCTTTATATATTTCATTTAAAAATCGGAATAAACTAGTTTAAACCAATGTATCTTATAGGACACATTTTTCAATTTAAGTGTTAGAGCAGGTCTTTCACTCAGCATTCTCCACTCTTTCCTTAACTCAGTTTTCCTTTTGTGTCCGCATACAAACCATTTATTTTAATATTGTCTATCATTAGATGATTTTTCTGCCTCTACTTTCTTTCCGTTAACCATTCCTTCTAGGGCATCCGTCAACAGGCAATTTCTTCTTAGCCAGTAGCCAATTCAATTTCTTTTCCTCTTCTTTGAGTTCCAGCATTGTTCTTCCTTCACCCACTCTGTCTAGCACATCTTTATTTCTTAATTTGTCTGTCCATTTTATACTCTCCATTCTTTTCATATCCACATCTCAAACGCTTCTATTCTATTTCCCTCATTCCGTCGTAATGTCCAAGTCTCTATACCATACAATGCTAAACTCCACACAAAGCACTTCACTAGCCTCTTCCGTAATTCTTTTGTCAAAGGTCCGCAGAAAATCAGCTTATATATGGAACCGAACGTCCAATAATCGTGTCATTGCCAGACGATAAAAGTATGTTACTTTTTACCATAAAATTTAATAATTAAGATATATTAGATAGGTTCGCAAGAAAACTCCTCGCTGCAATCTGTTAAGCATTCATGATGTCACATTGTTGTCGATGGAATATGTCGATAATGCAGATGACTACACATCTGACATTAGAATAATGCTGTAACGCGATCGCAGCGCGCCACCTACAGAGTCCAATTGTAAATCTCTACTTCAAATTGTCGGATTTCACTCATTTTTGGACAATAAATGTGGAGGGACGTGACATGTATTTGGTGGAGCAAACCTATTACAAAAAATAGAACATTACAAATATATCAATGATTGATTTTGAGTTCTGACGATGCCAGGTATACTTATGTATGTTTCTATGATTGTAAAAGGTATTCGTTATTTTCAGTTCATTGTAGATAGCAAAATCTGTTAATCTTGTCCCATTTCTATTGCTGGTTGGTTCGCCAAATGTTCCAATATTATTGTTGACTTGAGTATTGCCCACTCTGGCATTAAATCTCCTATTATGAGAATGTAATCATTTGTATTAATTTTGCTATAAATTTCTTGTAATATTTTATAAAATTCTTCATTGTCTTCTTCACGGCCTTCCTCTGGTGCATATACACCAAGAACTGTCAAATAGTTTAAAGAAATTAAAAAAATGGGAAGGCAACTGGCACAGATGGCTTGAATTCTGAATTGTACAAATATGCAGGCAAACAGTTCCATGAAAGACTGTTGTCCTTCTTTAATACTATATTAAAAAATGCAGATATACCACAAGAATGGAAGACAAGCATTGTTATACCCCTGTTCAAGAAAGGAGACAAGAGAAAAATGGACAACTATAGGGGAATCAGTTTGTTAAACACATGCTACAAAATTTATGCAGACATTTTAAATGAAAAATTGAAAAGTTTCAGTGAAAAATTCCTTATGGAATGTCAAAATGGATTTAGGAAAGGACGATCTTGTATTGATTCAGCATTTTCTGTTAAACTATTGCTTGAAAAAAGAAGAGAATTCAACTTAGAAACACATTTTGCTTTCATAGATTTTGAAAAAGCATTCGACACAGTCAAGAGATCAAAACTCTTAAATATATTGGAAGACAGAAATATACCAAATTTACTTCGGCAGAAACATACAAAATTTACAAAGACAACACCATAAAGATTAAATTAAATAACAGATTTTCTGAAGAAGGAATTATAAATCGTGGTGTGAGACAAGGCTGCCCCCTATCCCCAACACTCTTTGCAATTTATATCAATGAAGTAATATGTTGCTGGAACAAAACATATAAATTTAGAATAAGAATATCAGAAAATAGAAAATTAAACACCCTTTTGTTTGCAGATGACCAAATAATAATAGCAAATTCCGAAGATAATCTACAGAAAGGTCTGTATGAACTTAACAAAATTACAGAAGAATATGGATTAAAGATATCTACAGAAAAAACAAAAAATATGGCATTTCAAGGTGTAGATCCTGTCAGAAGTAAAATTGTACTGGACAATAAAATTTTGGATGCAATATCTCATATGAAGAAGAAAAGGATGTAAATGCAAAAATATCTAAATTTTTAAGAATTTTAGGGTTAATAATTCTATCTTCAAGCCACAGTTAGTCCAAAAGCATTCAAGACTGAAAGTGTATACACACTGGCTCTTCCAACTCTTTTGTATGGTAGCGAAGTATGGACGTTGAAACAGAAGGATATACAGAGACTTAGATCTGCTGAAATGAGATATCTTCGGAGGACTGCAGGATACACACTACTAGATCACAAAAAAAAATGAAGACATCTTAGAAGAATTACACATGGAATCTTTAGAAAACAAAATTTCTGATTATAAGTCAAGATGGATACAACATGTTCATCGAATGGAAGATCACAGAATACCCAAACTAATGTTAAGATATCAACCTGCAGGAAGAAGAAGATCAGGACGTCCACTCAAAAGACTTCTGGATGGTGTTTCTCTTGAGGCCGAAACAGGTCAACAATGGCCTAAATTCGTGAATATACTATGATGATGATGATGACAAATATATGAAACCATAATTCAGAGCATTTTAACATATGGTGCTAAAGTCTGGCAAATTGCTACCAGGGAAATGAAAAGAATTTTAAGTACAGAAATGGATGTTTTAAGAAGATCAGCTGGAAAATGTAGAATGGATAGAATACGAAATAAGGGAAATTATGGTGTACAAGAGGAGCCGAACATCATAGACGTTATAGAAAAGAAAATATTACAATGGTACGGCATGCCAAAAGAATGCCAGAGCAGAGATTACCTAAAATTGTTATGGAATGGATCCCACTAGAAAGGAGGAAGACCGAAGAAAACTTGAATAAAAGGGATACAAGCAGCTTTGACTATCAGAGGATTGGAGGAAAATCAATGGATTGACAGAGAGGAATGACGTTTGGTTTCCGGAAGACGGCGGCAGCTGCCATGATACCGGATGATGATGATGACCTATCTAGGTTTATTTTAATTGGATATACTGAGTTTCGTTGTGAAACATCGAAAAATGTAACCGATAGAGCGATTTTTAAATGTTCATTTCAGGTAACTTCTATACGTAATGGTTTTAAAGGGGCCAATTGAGAATTTCAACCAAACAGGGAGGCAATCAGATACACACAAAAAAAATTACCAAAACCAGTCCAGTCGTTTAAGAGGAGTTCAGTGATAAACGCACGTGCAGAAGAATTATATATATATATATATCCATCCATAGTAATTCTGCCCGAAGGCAGGTCCTTCACTGCAATTATAGCATTTTCATGCTATGTTTGCAGCTTTACTAGGGAATTGTGTAGGTGTGGTAGCTTCCCGTTGCTTTCCACACCGGTGAGGATGATGGTGATGATGATGATAATGGTAAGGATGATGATGATGATGGCCATATGATTTCGGGGACCGTTTGAGTCTTAGTTTTCCTGACATTTGTCTTACAGGTGAGGAAAAACTCCGATAAAAATCTCACCCAGAAAAACTGCCCCGACCGGGGATCGAACCCGGGCCCGCTGCATGACAAGGCAGCACGCTACCTCTAGACCACAGCGGTGGACTATATATATATATATATATATATATAATTATGTAGGCAATTGACGTAACTTAACTATTGCAGGCAGAGGATTCGTTCATTCTACGTGAAAATTGTGTCGAAAATCTTGTGCCGCTCTTGCAACGAAGCAACATTCACAGATATTACGGTCGCTCGTAAATGTTGTGTCCGCCAGCTATTCGCCTGACTACTCATCTCCAAAAACAATAAAAAAAACTAAAAAATCCTACAGCTATTCCATTGTTACCTATAAAATATTTTGTAGGCCAATATCACGCTTTCATTATGTAGATTGGACTGCAAACGTAGTGGAATTTCAAGTTCAATATAATGCCTACTCGTGTGATGCCTGACAGCATTTCAAGAGCTCTGTTTCTTCCTTTGAGTATAGGATCTACAAAAAGGATCCTCTTAGCTTCTTGAGGACAATTGAAGAGCTATTTAATTGAGTATTAGTGAAATCCAGTAGAGGAAACTACAGTAAATTAAGGCTAAGAAATTGCGTCACAGTACTACATGACTGCAGCATGTCTTAACGTCTATTAAGTAATGTCAACCACTTCAATAGATCTGATTCTTTATATATGCGATATCTCCGTTGTATAATAATAATAATAATAATAATAATAATAATAATAATAATAATAATAATAATAATAATTAGGGCAAGGCATTTAATGGCCTATAAATTGGTAAAAAATGCAAAATAAAAAATTCATTTATGACCTAAAAATGCAAAAACTGCCCAATAAAATAACAAAATGACGAATGAAAAGTTAAGAATTACCGATAAAAATACTATTTATTAGATTAAGTACTCACTTGATTACTGAAGTACATAAAATTTAACTTAACATCAAAATATTAAAAGAAAAGTAGTTAAAAATACATATTACAGTACCTTTTATTGCAGAAAATCCATTTCAATTACACAGTGCATTTTTAGAGCAATTTTGAATTGCAGTTAACAATCGGAATAAGGGTAGAAGCTAGTATAAGCTCTAAGAAATTGAATACAATTCCTAGAAGTGGACAAGGTTTATGCACATAACTTTGAAAAATAGGGGTAGTAGTTAGCAAAAAACTACTTAATTCCAAGAAATTGTATTGACAAGGAAAAATACTGAATTATAATAAAATTCTTAATCAAATACAAATAATGTCACAGCCTTCCGGAAAAGTGTAAAAAATGCTCAAAATGACCTAAAAATTGCCAAAAAATGACCTATCCCTAAAAAAGTTAAGAAAATGCAAAAAAAAAGCCCTAAGAAATTCCTTTTATTTAATCCGTTTTTAATGCCGTGCATTTCATATATGCAAGCAATGTTTCAACCGTCATAAGAAAAACACGCAAAATCGTTAATTGCCTTGCCCTAATAATAATAATAATAAATAGTTAAATAAATAGATAAATACATACATAAATACATACATAAATACATACATAAATACATACATAAATAAATACACAAATAAATACATACATAAATAAATACATACTTAAATAAATACATACATAAATAAATACATACAAACATAATAAATACATACATACATAAATACATACAATACATAAATAAATAAATACATACATACATACATAAACACATACATACATACATGCATACATGCATACATGCATACATGCATACACGCATACACGCATACACGCATACACGCATACACGCATACACGCATACACGCATACACGCATACACGCATACACGCATACACGCATACACGCATACACGCATACACGCATACACGCATACACGCATACACGCATACACGCATACACGCATACACGCATACATGCATACATGCATACATGCATACATACATACATACATGCATACATGCACGCATAAATGCACACATAAAAAGATGTACAACATTGGACCATATAAGAAATGAAGAAATAAGAAGTGAATTACAAATATATTCAATAAATTATAGAATTCAACAACACCGCGTCGGCTGGGAAGAGCATGTAGAGAGAATGGAAGGAACAAGATTGCCCGAGATAGCATATCATTTTAAACCAAAGGGATTGAGGGATGTAGGAAGACCTAGGAATAGATGGAATGAATCATTGTGAATTCGAAATAGGCGAATCGCTTATACCTTAAAGTAAAGATGATGATGATAAATAAATAATAATAGAAGTACGAAGATTGAAATGGTATGGACATCTGAAGAGGATAGAGAATAATAGAATCCCAAGAATGATGCCGGATTGGAATGCTGGAGGCAGGAGGAGTAGGGGAAACCCAGGGAACAGTGGATGGATGAAGTGAGAAGAATCATGATCAGCAGAGCCCTCAAAGGAGAAGATGCTGAGGATAGAAATCTGTGGCGGAGCAAAATACATTTGGGGTGAAGGATAACTACTGTAATGTAGAGAAAATCCTTAATAAAACATTATTATTATTATTATTATTATTATTATTATTATTACTATTATTATTAAATGGATCGAAAGTTTGGATAATGACACAACAACATGTTAACAGAGTAACTGCAGTTAAAATGGATTTTTGGGGATGAGCTGCAAGGAAATCTCGACTGGAAAGAATTAGAAATACAGAAATTACAAAATGGATAAATGTAGAAGTATAATGGATGAGATTGAACGCAGAAGACTAATGTGGTATGGACACGCGAGAAGAATGCAGGATGAAAGTTTACTAAAAGCGTCCATACATGGAACATTGAAAGAAGAAGCAGGAAAAGAAGATCAAGAACCACCTTGAAAAATAACATTCAAACATTCTATGGAGAATTTTGCTATAACGGATAAAGGCACAGATGATAAAGCACGGCGGGGTCGATGTGTATTTTTTTAGGATGGAAAAATCAAAGTAGCAAGTCCTTCGGGAGGGACTTAAACCGTGGGTCCCGAATCTGAAGATACTTAAGCTTGAATGAAAAGGCCTCTAAGCAAAATTTACTGACCTCATCATCCTAGTAATAACTTACTTGACTGCCAGACGTATTTTTGGGTCGGTATGTTGACAGCATGCTATTCATGACATTTGTGGGCAAATAAGCGTAACAAAATTAACTTGGTCCAGTAACTCGTAGCAAAGGAGAGCTAAGGCTCATCATTGGGCTGTTACGCTATTATAAATAGATAAAAATTAATATTCATACGTAATGCCACGAGTGATTTCCAAACTTCGTGAGGCGTGAACTTATCTAGAGAATTTGGAAATCAAGAGTGGCATTTGTTAGGACTATTTAACGAATAAAATTAAGCTATTTACTCACAAATGATTATTTAAATATAGTTATTTTAAAATATTTATATATTTAATGTAAACGGCGATGTTTGAAAACAAATGAGAAACGATTGGTACGCTTCATTTATTTCTTTTGTTCATCACTTCAACCAGATCTTATTATTTATTGCCAAAGGAACGCAATATTGTAAGAATGCACTTTAGTGGAGAAAAAATGAAACACATCAAACTGTATATTAATTCATTTCTGATGTCCTATGATGTAAATATGACAATTATATTTTTCTGGAATGTTATTACCTGGGAAAAAATACATTTAAGAAAGTGCAAAGAGTGGTTTCTTTTTTTGGTGGTATAATCAATTGCTACAAATGTTGTTATATTAACTCCCGCATGCGCTATGTGTTGACATTCATGCACTATATATACAATCTGGTAACCGTATTTCTTGGAGAGTCACTCACTGCAGAATAATGCTATGACTTATTCAGAATGCTAAAAAAGGAGGTGCTTTCTTTATTATGATAAACTATAGTTGGTAAATTCTAGACGAAACACGACTGTGATTGGTTGTAAATAAAAAATCATTCAAACGTGATTGGCCATTGACTCCCATTTGGGGCATGAATAAGTCAATAAAAATGTTTCAATATACAATGTAATAGAGACGGAAATAGGCCCACTAGCTAATTGTTACGTGCCAAAGTATTCTTCTTAATGTTTCTTCTGGATGTGATTTCATTCATATGGTACATATTCTTACTGCAAAGTGATGGTGAGAAACTATAAAGTGTTGAAAAATGAACGCTTTAAATAAAAGAGAAGCGGTATAAATGTTTTTTCTCTTGAGCGTAGCTATTAATTTGATAAAGATGCGAAGCACAATAAAATTCCATTCCGAATTCCATTCCTTGGTTACCATGACTACGGATGAAAAGCTTTTGCTTTACAGTTTATCGTACTTTTCAAAACCAAACATTAAAACAAGCTTTGTGCTTCCATCTAGATAAAAATGTGACTATATAACAAACAAACATCACCTTATTCACGGATTGATCTGAAAAAGGTTCGTTCCGATATCATGCAGAAAATTATCTCCATCGTGCTCTTGGCCGTCCCACAAATCTATACCCCTCTGGCTTATATACGAAAAACTGTTTTGCTGTACGTTCTTGATCCATTCTCTGAATACGGTTAACCCTTAAATTGGCAAAACATGACATGACATTGTTATGGAAGTAGTAAAACTTCCCAGATATTGACTCTCCTTCAGATCTCGTCGAGGAAACTTCCAGTTCTCTGGAAGCGTCCTCGATAGTTGGGAAGGGATATCAAATCTGTCTATTTTACTATCTTCCAGCTACTTTAGGACTTTCTTTCCCTCTTTAGCTCTTTTGATATATGGTATTTCGTCGTTGATGATGATGGGAGATTTTTCCCATCTCCAGCGCAGGCCGGACGCAGATCTGGAGACAAAGATCCAGTGGTCGGACATTAACAAAGCCTTGGTGACGCCGTCATCGCAGTTGATGTTCAAGCTGCCACTCCAAGCATGCCAACAGGGCCGCCACCACCACAGAAGCCGCCAACCCTCAAAAGGGCAAGAGCGGGAAGCCAAGTCGACATTCCAATCAGAAACGGCTCTTTTCGGATTTAGCTGATCTGTTTTTTACAAATTTCTTCTGTTAGTTATTTTAATGTGGCGGACCGCAGTGAAAACGGAATCTTGTGTAACTGTTACTATTAGGTATATTGTATACCATTAATTCTTAACAATTATATATAAATTAATTAGTGTATAATGCTATTGTGTTATTATTTAATTGTAATATTATTTGGTTTTCTTTATGTAATTGTAATGTTAATGTTTTTTTAGTGTATAATGCTATTGTGTTATTATTTAATTGTAATATTATTGTGTTTTCTTTATGTAATTGTAATGTTGTTGATTTTTTGTTGTTTATTTTTCTTTACACTAGTACCAATTATTACTTTATTTTAACGGACTGTCAACAGCACGTACGGCTTACTGCCCGTGCGACTTATATTTGTAAATAATATTGTAAATATCTTACTTTTTGTCTAATAAAGTCCTACTACTACAACTAATTAGACACACATTCTTCTTTTTGTTCGTTTTCTTCTGATTTATTAAAAATATTAAATTCATTAAACCAACTGATGTATCCAAAAGGATACATTACGAATTTAAGGGTTAAACCAATTTTGTTGTATACTTTCTCTCTGTTGAATATGTTAAGATCATTCATAATATGTCTCCTATATTTTTTTATCTTGTAAAGTATATCGAGACACATTTATGAGGATATGCATTTCTGCAGATTCTGTATTTTTATATTGACTTAGGCTTTCACAGCCGGAGTTAGTATGATGATCTTGAATATTTCCAGGAACTTCAAGCCTCAAGACAACGCAAACAACTTGGAAATCTTCAAGATCATCAATTTTTTTTAGTTGATTTGTAGTCGAAGTCAACTTTTCGGAGCCATATAACACAGGAAGAGCCATAACCTTGTACAATTTTAATTTTGTTTCTTTCTTCGTGTATTTAAAACAATGTTTAATTATTCCACAAATGTATCTGAATTTATTCAATTTATTTTAGATATAGCCTACATTTATTTATCGTATGTTACATCATAAGCCAGGAAATTAAAATGCTTTGCTTATTCATTATTCTGTTTTCTATACATATTTTTGCATTGGACTGCAGGATACACACTACTAGATCACAAAAAAATGAAGACATCTTAGAAGAATTACATATGAAATCTTCAGAAAACAAAATTTCTGATTATAAGTCAAGATGGATACAACATGTTCATCGAATGGAAGATCACAGAATACCCTAACAAATGTTAAGATATCAACCTGCAGGAAGAAGACCAGGACGTCCACTCAAAAGACTTTTGATGGTGTTTCTCTTGAGGCCGAAACAGGCCAACAAATGGCCTAAATTCGTGAATGTACTATGATGATGATGATTTTTGCATTTAGCAGAGAAGACCCGCAGAATGCTATAACTTCTTTTTTTTTTTTTTTACAGATATTTCCAGATCATATTCTAGCAAATATGCATATTCTTATAATTATTGTAATCGTGCTTTCTGTTTGCATGCAATATTTAATACAATTAAAGAGAACAACTTCTACCTGAACAGTTGTGTGCGCTTTACGCGCTGGCTCACTAACCAATTGAGCTACTTAGGCAATCCAGAAGCAGACACAACTTGTTATAGTTCCTATATTAATGCAAATCTAACTGTAAACTTTTTAGTTGTCCTCTGCCAGAAATTTAATTGATCTCAGATTATAAATGTTCCTGGCAATAATTGTCTTTATATATCATCATCACCATCATCATCGTCATAATCATCATCATCCGGTATCATGGCAGCTGCCGCCGTCTTCCGGAAACCAAACGCGCGCCATTCCTCTCTGTCTATCCATTGATTTTCCTCCAATCCTCTGATATTCATAGCTGCTTGTGCCCCTTCTTTCCAAGTTTTCTTTGGTCTTCCTCTCTTCCTCCTTTCTATTGTGATCCATTCCATAACAATTTTAGGCAATCTTTGCTCTGGCATTCTTTTGACATGACCATTCCACTGTATATATATATATATATATATGTATCATTATTCTGTACGTATGTTCGTCACTGAACGCCTCCTAAACTACTGGATCGATTTTGACGAAATTGTGTGTGTGTGTGTATGATTTGGTCCCTCGATGGTTTAGATTCACAACTGGACTCTCTGAAACCATTAAGTGTAGGAGTTCACTTGAAGTGAAAATTGGAAAATCGTGGTCACATTTTTTTATGTTTCTCAATGTAACTTAGTATTTCGTTGAGTGGAAGAGAAGGCCTTATGGCCTTAACTCTTCCAGCTAAAATAAAGAATTCATTATTATTATTATTATTATTATTATTATTATTATTATTATTCGTATTAAAATAAACCTAGGTAGATATTTTAAAAAATGGGCGAAATCAGACAATTAGAAGTGGATGTTTACTTGAAACCCGGAATTAAAAACTGACTAAACGACTGGACCAATTTTTATGATTTTTTTTAATGTGGTTGAGTGGGTCGCTGGAAAATTTAGATTCACAATTGGTGTCTATAGGTGGCGCTGCGATCGGGTTATAGACATTTTTTATGTCAGATGTGTAATCATCTATATCATCGAAAATATCTTCACGCAAACAATATGACGTCTTCATGCACGCTTCTTGAGCCACAACATATGGTAGTGAGGAGTTTTTCTTGCGAACTTATTTAATGATATCCAATTGCGTCTTAACCCATTCGCTTCAGAAGACGAGTTACACTCGCTTAACTCTGCTGTTATATATTTTGCAATATTTTGAGTACGCCTTGACTGGTTATATTTTAACATATATGAATAGTAGAGGAATATATTTTGACCTTTACCCTTAATGTAATCTCAAGTACCGTTATATTTTGTTTGTTTTGAATGTCTGAAAATAGTCAATATAATTTACGGTGACTTAAATCCGGTTTCTGGGGAAGAAATGTATCATCATCATGAACAAATTCGTTTTAGCCATGTGGCCTGTACGGTAAACCTAGCGAAGATGGTCTTGATCTTTCCACCGATGTTTTGGTCTTCCTTGGTCCCTATGTCCAGTTGGGGTGTATTGGAATGCCAATTTTGGAAGTCTATTTCTTGCCATTCTCCTCAGATGATTTTTCCATTCTTGTTGGTATATTTGTATATCTTGGAATTGACCATTTAAACATGAATTGAATGGGTTAATTAGTAAATTTTATGGTAAAAAAGTAACTTATATTTTTATCGTCCGGCCATGACAAGAGAATTGAAAGTTTGGGCAGGACAACGTCTAATACAGTATAAACCTTGGTTAAGTTATCTGTCAGAATTACACAAGCTTTTTCGAAAGTCGAACTTTTTATTGAATTTAATAATGTTGGTACCGCTGCCTTCTGTTTCCAATAAACTTAACAGTTCCTTCTGCCGCATTACTAATGTAATTGTAGTAGGATTTTATTATTTAAAGTACGTCTTAGCGCGTTAAATTTATTAGACAGTAACGGTAAGCAATTTGCGTCAGTGAAAACGTTTATTAGAGTCTCTTATGGTTGAAGATATCTGGACATTTTATTTTACGAAGCCTAATAAAACGTAATGTTGGAACGCTAACAATTCAAGATGTTATCGCGAAATATTATACGGGTATGCTGTAGAAATTTCCAGTGACGTCCAAATTCAGATGAAACCTTTTCTCAAAGTGATGCAATATATTGTAAAATACACGGAGCATATGAGAATTGCCTCTGGTACCGAGGGTCACGGGTTCAAATCCGGCCGCGGTAGATGAAAAATCCAAGGAGTAAGTCCTCTGGGAGGGACTTTATGCCTGGGTTCAGAGTCTGATTTTAGGCTCGTAAAAGATCCTTAAGCCTGAATAAAGAGGCCTCTAAGCAAAATTTACCGACATCAACGTCCTATATTTAATATTAAATTATCACTTCTCACTCAATCGTAAATTAAATTTGAAGAGAAAAATATTTGCCTAAATTGGAATTGAACCCAATATCTCTGGTTTTTACCAGAAATATTGAGTTCAAATTCCGATCTAGGCATGTATATTTCTCTTCAAATTTAAAAATCAACATCCTAGCAATAGCCTACCTTAGCTGCTTGTTAGATGTCTCATTGGGTCGGTGTGCTGAACGCATGTCAGCCGTGACATCTCTGAGCAAATAAGATAACTAAAAATTAACAACGGGGTGAATCATAAATATGGCTATACGTTTGATCGCGTTGTGTGTTGAAAATATTACCATTACAGGAAATATGAAATTACCGTTGGGAAGGCAATTATTCCAATTACAACAATGGAATAAAACAAAGCAGTGTAGAACTTACGTCATTAGTCAAAATGGCGTTGAATATGCGACAGCAAATTACAATTGCTGCATGGGCAATAACTTATGCTAATGATCGTGAGGCCGCAAGACGGACAAGACGTGAGTTTAAGGGTAGCATTCCAGCCGTCGACTGTGGGGAAGTGGAGAAAACGACTGTTGGAAACGGGAAGGATGCAGAAAATCAAACCTCCTGGAAGGCCTCGCATTAGCACGGATGTAGAAACAACGAAGAGAATTGTGGAGGCGTTCGACGCTAGCCCCTAAAATCAACCCGCCAAGCTGCACGTGAGCAGTGATTTGTTTTCTTTTGTTCTATTGCTGTAATTTGAAGGATTCCCTTTCCAATGATAACATCATGTTTCCTTTAATAATAATATTTTCGTCACAAAATGCGATCAAACGTATAGCCATATTTCTGAATCACTCTGTACGTCTAGTAACTCCTCACAAAGGAGAGGCTATGGCTCTGCAATGGGCTACGCCATTATAAATATAAGTTCAATTAAAATATGAATAGTAATTTTAGCTATAACAGCACTGTTAATCACCGTAAGATTAATTAAACTTCATTTCATTACTAACAAGGGAACTGCTGTTCATTACATGCCGAAACCTACCTTGAAATTTCTCTCAGAGAAGCGTTTTGATGTACCAAGGCCGTGTCAAAAAATTATATATTTTTAACTGCAAGGCACAGAAATCGATGCCAGAATCCAGCAATCGCAACCCACCATACGGAGCAGATGGACTCCCTGCTTGAGAAATAGAGGAGTGGAGGGAGACAGGACGCTGCATGGACGGCAGGTAGTGAGGGTTATCCAATCTACCAAATCGGGGATTGTATTGTTTCACTATAGTTTGAGAGATTTGGCGCTGGATTTTAGTGACTTGCAGTTAAAAATGGCAGATATTTTTTTGGACACTGCCAAAATGATTTCTCACATATAAGGGGATTCGGATTATATCCCAAGAGTCTACCTACATTAGTGGACAAGTTAGGGTGAGACAATGGGTGAGTTAGTACACCAGATTAGTTTAGAATTCACTTATTAGCGGGTTTTAGTGATAAGTTGGCTACACTGCTCGAATAATGGACTAATAAACAATTTAATATTGTAATTTGTTGATTTTTAGGTTAGTTTCAGCCTCAACTTTTACTTTATTTTAAGTCATTTTAACATATGTTTTGGGATAAAATTAACATATCGTCGCTTAAGAAACAATACCGAGTAACTAACAAAATTCAAATTTTACATCAGAAACAAAAAAAAAAAACTCTATATTTTTCTCCTTAGTACCTATAGATTGAAACCATTGTATCTATAAAGTTTAGCGAGGTCATGGTGAAAACAATTCATCCTAATCTATGTTTTGAACTGAGCTCACTTCTTCAGTGATGCTAAACAGTATAAAAATGTCAATTTCACCAAAGTTTTCAGTTACGCGGCTTATTGTTTCTTAAGCGATGATATATTTCTGTCAGCTAAGTATTCGCATACTCTAACAATAAATTGTGTTGAACTTTTTATAGAAAAAATTCACTATGAGGTTTAATGTGTGATTTCAATTAAACTTCTTTATACCTCACCTCACATCCAGCCATCAAAACCTACGATTCAAAACCTAGGTGCATACATCTTCACTAATATCTCGACCGATATTATGTCGTTTGAGACTTTGGCATGGAATTCCCTGCAGTAGTCTCCACCCGGAGAACCGAATGGGGGACTATTTCCGGAGAATTTTACCTCAGTGGAACCCATGTCTTAGGTTTCTTGACAATGGTATTTTTACGGTGATGAAAAATCCTTACTCTTTCGTCCAAGGTACTTTTTCCGTCTGGCTTATCGCCTTCGACCTTCCGGCATGGGTAACCTTTACGGCAGCAATGCTACCGCCGGCATAGCTCTCGGGGTCATTTAACCACGCAAGCCACATCAAGGTAAAGATACCATGGAGGGTGAATGGAGAAAAACTACATAATAGTGAGCTACATGGTATAGGAACCCAGGTATAGGCCTAATAAGAACAGTTAAGTCTCGTAGACAGTGATGGGCAGTACTTGCGGCACGAATGGGGAATGAAAGACGTGCATGGAAGCTTCTTGTAAGAAAACCAGAGGGACAACACCCAGGTAGTAGATCAAGAATGAAATGGGAGTATAGCATTATCCATGATTTGAGGGAAGTGTATTATACAGGGATGAAAACATTAGCTCAGGTTAGGGATGTATGGAGAACTTACGTCCGCGCGGCCATGAACCTATGGGTTCGATAGAATCAGTGAGTTAGTTATTGCAACAAAAATTGTGTTGTACTTTTAAAGGAAAAATCACTATGAATTTTAATTTAAAATTTAAATTAAAATTCTTTATATTTCACCTCATATCCATTCTTCAAAATATAGGATTCCAAACCGGTTTCAAAAGTTGGTGGTTTCATCTTCAGTAATATCTCGACCGATGTGTCGTTTAGGAGAACTGCTTCTTACTCCATCTGTTAGTGAATTGATTGATTCGGAGGTTCATCGGTCCTCCAACGGATGGAGTAAGAAGCAGTTATCCTGATCGACATAACATACAGGTCGAGATATTACTGAAGATAAAACAACCTAGGTTTTGAAACCGGTTTTATTAGAAGACTAGATATGAGGCGAGGTAAAATAATTTGAATTTAAATCTTAAAATAATAAATGCGTGTGTTTTTTTATTTGAATTTATGTAGGTGTCATGGTGGAATAGAATCCCCAACTTAAGTATATATTACAACTTTCTTCACAATCTTTCGGAGTATGGGCCTATTGGCCCGTTCCGCTCCCCGCTGCACAATATGCTACAGGTCGTTCTTCCAACGTCGTTTCAGTCTTCCTACATTTCTTCGGCCTTGAGGTTTACCTGTTTTGATAAAAACTTATTTGGTATTCTTTGTACTTGTTCAAACCATTTACATTTATTTCTGTATATTCTCTCGTTTATATTATATATTTGTAATTTATGTCTGATATCTTGACTTCTCTTTTGATCTCTTAAAGGTTTACATGCAATGGATCTCAGAAATCTCATTTCTATTGTCTCAATTTTATGTTAATCATAGATCGTTAATCCTTAAATTGGCAAAACAGACTGACTGACTGTTTTGTGGCAATGACTAGCATTGCCCAGTGTGCCGCTTTTTGGGAACCAGTTGAGGTCCCTTGGCGGCCAAACACCATTGTGTTTATTCAGTAGGGGGTTTTGTTCCTTAGCCTTGCTGTCTCGCTGCTTATGTGTTCATTACCGTAGCAGGTATGGATGATATGAAACATGAGTTCACTAGATTTGTCAGGAACACAAACCTCATCCATAGGTGTCGACAGACCACTCAGCAGAGGCTGAATGTTATGGAAAAGTTGTTGTTGTCCCTGATCCGTCATTGGTATAGCAGCCACTTGACCCTGGCTGACATGGGACAGTGCCTGTAGTAGGTTTTACTGTGATGCCAGAATTTACCATAGAACTATATGAGACTGTAGGATTAACAGATTTTGATGTGAAAGTTCGAGGTTGGGACGCCGGGGTTGTTGGACTTTGGTTTGGTTTTCTTTTTTCATAAATTTCTTTTGCTTTCTTATAGGCTTCACAACCCCGGTAGGAAGCGGGATGTCCCTTTTCCCCACAGTTCGCGCACTTCAGCAGGCTCTTGTCCATGAGTGCCTCGGTTCTCACCGGACACTCACGATGACTATGAGCACCAGCGCAAATTACGCAAGATGGGGTCAAGGAACACCCCATGAAAGTATGGTTAAACTTCTGGCATCTGAAGCACTGCTTCATGCCAGCTCTAGGTCTGTATGGTTCCACAGCCACCACTGTCAAACAGAGGCGGTTTAAATTATATATTTCCCTACCAGCATCATTGTTCTGAAGTTCCAGGATGTATAATGGTAAGGGAGTATAAACTTCTCCTTCTTTTTTGGTGATTTGCTTTACCGATATTATTGGATATTCTAGTTCTTTAAGTTCTTCCTTGACTTCATCAGCAGTGATGCTGGAAGGAAGCCTCTTTAGAACAGCCCTCAGAGGCAGATCTTTTTTGAGTTGAAATGTATAAAATTCTTTCTTTGCATTTTTGAAGTACTCTTTGAGTAGCTGAAAGTCTGCCTCCGAGGTAGCGTAGTATCTCAAACCGTCCTGGGTTTTACTACTTTCACGTCTTTTTCGAATTTTCCTTTTAATTCCCGATTCATCCTGAAAAGGTCACCATGTCCAATCACCGTTATGGGTGGTGGGCGTGGTTCCCTTTTCGGCTGCGGCATTACTTGAGGCTCCCTGGACGGTTGGCTACTACGCCTGGTAGCTGCTGTAGTCTGCTTGTCCCGTGACGATCCAAGTTGAGGAGCCTGAGGGTCGACAGTGTCCATTGGTTCCGGTAATTCGGATAAAATTGAAAATTTATTTTGCATTGGCACAGTCGACACCTCATTTTGTCGTGATGTGACCTTAGTTGCCTTATTTGTGGTTGGTTTCACTTTATTTGAAACTGTATTCATGTTAACTTTTGAATTATTTTGGGATGGTTTCTCTTTATTTGAAACTGTATTCATGTTAACTTTTGAATTATTTTGGGATGGTTTCTCTTTATTTGAAACTGTATTCATGTTGTCATTTGAACTATTTTGGGATGGTTTCTCTTTCTCATGTGTTTTAATCTTTTTAGGTTCAGGTACATATTCTGTATTCGCTATAGGAATTTGATCCGCACCTTTGAAAAAACAGGATACAGGAAGTTCTATAAGTATTGTTTTCAATTCATGAAGCATTTTTCCAAAATAATCTTGGTTAGATTTCATATTGAGCTTAATCTCACTTAATCTTTTTAGGCAATCATGTGTAACATCACGAGCAAAATCGGACTGACCGAAATCTGGGAATGCGCTTATGTAATTGATAACTATAACGATGGAACCACGCACCTCTCTAGCTACTTCTAGTAATTTTGATTCAGATGGAAATTTTTGATTTTCTACGTATCTCTCAAATTTTTTGAGCGCAGTTTCCCAAAGTTCGTAGGCCGAGGGCTCCTCATACTCAAGGTCCATAGCCTGCTCGGCACTCACGCTTTTTAGTGAAGCAGCCATGGTAAGACTGTTCAGCACTAATTACTTATTACTACACTAGCACTTGGCTTGATTGAACTGAACTAAAAACTGAACACAATAAGCCAGCAGATAAGGCTTAACAAAGCACTCGCAGTTAATAGAGTTGCTTTGCAGGAACCAAACACCACTGTATAAACACAACACTGAAAAATTTTCACTGAAAAACACTGAATACTCTTAAGTGAGTGTGGCCGCCAGGCCCCACCCGGAAAAAAGCAACATGCTGCACAACACTATTCACCAATTCACTATTTTCAGCCAGCAATCAGAAGAAAATGATAATTTCAATCTGCAACTTGGAGTAGAGAGAGGCAAAAGCCCGAGCAGTAGCGCTCAAGTCGCCAAGGTTGGCCACAGGTTGTCCACCAGTTCACGTTGGCTCGTCGGTGATCTTTACTACCAGTAACAAGAGCTGTCGTTACCGCCAACAGGAAAGTTTGCGTACTCGGTGAATCTAGGATGCCTTGACTTGTCTTCACTGTTCCACTGCCGTGTGGCAAAACACAAATTTCTTCTGTTAGTTATTTGAATGTGGCGGACCGCAGTGAAAACGGAATCTTGTATAACTGTTATTATTATGTATATTGTATAATTAGACACACATTTAAGTGGTTTCTTTTTGTTCGTTTTCTTCTGATTTATTTAAAATATTAAATTAATTAAACCAACTGATGTATCCAAAAGGATACATTATGAATTTAAGGGTTAAAGGCCAAGTTTCAGACCCGTATGTCAACGATGGAACGGCTAGTGCTTTGTAAAATTTCAATCGAATTTCCCTTGTCTTATTTCTCAAATATCTTCTTATTGAACCACTTATCTGTTGAAAATTTTCCTAAATAAATTTTTTATAACTTTAACGACTATTATTGTGATACGATGAAATAGGCTACAGTTGGTGAAGTAGAAAATGGCTGAGGCGAAGTAATCAGGTAGTAGAGAAGCCACTAATGGCCTCCACGTGATTAAGTGCACAACGCAGTAATTAGTAATCAGTACTGTAGGCCTAGTCGTCACGTCCCATCGCCCTCATTATTACAGCACAAAATTCAGCTCTCTAGATGAGGTGAATGTAAATCACTCATTACGTACCGCACCCCCCCCCCACAGTCTTACGCTCAATTTGTTTTGTCATCATTGTTAAAACATAATTAGAGTTTATAAAATACATTTTGATAGCGCGTCAAAACATCACAATATTAACAAATGGCGCGGAACATTAATAAACAATGTTTAGAATTTAATCCATTAGAACTAAAAAAAACATTCCATGTTCCTAGGAACATGTCCCTGTGTTGAGCCTTTGGCATGGGTTCCCTGAAGTAGTCCCCGCCCGGAGAACCGAATGGGGGACTATTTTACCTCCGGAAAATTTTACCCCAGTTGAACCCATGTCCGCATTTCTTGACGGTTGTATTTTTACGGTGAAAGATCGTCACTCTTTCGACCAAGGTACTTTTTTCGTCTGGCTTAACACCTTCGACCAGTTCAGTAGGGTAACCCTATCGCAGCAATGCTACCGCCGGCATAGCTCTCAGAATCATTTAAGCACGCAAGCCACTCCACCATGACAAGGTAAAGATACCATGGAGGGTAAGACTGCGATGGGCAGGGCATGTTGCACGTATGGGGAATGAACGACTTGCATGGAACCTTCTCGTAGGAAAGCCAGAGGGAAAACGACCAGTTGGTAGACCAAGAATGAGGTGGGAGAATAACATTACCTGTGATTTGAACTTGGTAGATTATACATATAATGATTGGAAAGCATTAGCTCAGGATAGGATGTATGGAGAGCTTATGTCCGCGCGGCCATGAACCTACGGGTTCGATAGTGCCAGTTAGTAAGTAAGTAAGTAAGAACTAAAAAACATTGAAATTTATACGAAAAAAAGCTCCATGCGTGCCCACATAAATGTATTCATATATTGGGATATATTATTTATTTTGATTGAAAAATAATAGATGAATGATGCTTGGGGGGAAATGGGAGCTAAATATCCACTATATTTAGCTCCCATTTCCCCCCAAGCATCATTCATCTATTATTTTTCAATCAAAATAAATAATATATCCCAATATATGAATACATTTATGTGGGCACGCATGGAGCTTTTTTTCGTCCAGTTGGTAGACCAAGAATGAGGTGGGAGAATAACATTACCTGTGATTTGAACTTGGTAGATTATACATATAATGATTGGAAAGCATTAGCTCAGGATAGGATGTATGGAGAGCTTATGTCCGCGCGGCCATGAACCTACGGGTTCGATAGTGCCAGTTAGTAAGTAAGTAAGTAAGAACTAAAAAACATTGAAATTTATACGAAAAAAAGCTCCATGCGTGCCCACATAAATGTATTCATATATTGGGATATATTATTTATTTTGATTGAAAAGTAATAGATGAATGATGCTTGGGGGGAAATGGGAGCTAAATATCCACTATATTTTTGTTTTTCTTTGATGAGGAGACTAGATCAAATATTAAAATGTACTACACATAAGATAAAACTATCAACGTGTGACATGACTTTATAAATTACTTCATAAACTCCTGTCAAATTTTGTTCCTAGGATTTCATCTTTCAAATTATTTTCCACCATTTATAGTGATTTTTAGATATTTTAAAAACGATTATTTTAATATATTTTTTCACTTTATTGAACTACGCGAAGACGTGGCAGCCATTTTGATTTTAAAGAATATTGTGTTCCAGTGCAGCCAACGTAGAATCTGTACTAATTAACTACACTTAAGTTGAATGATGCAAACTTTAGGTTAGCATTTATGAAGATCTGGTTTTATAGCCATTTGTTGTAAAACACAGAATCTCTGATAGAGCTGATGGGCGTTTACATTTTTCTTTAATAATAAGACTTATATTTAAAGATTTGGCGCTAAAATTGTGCATACTTACTTCATGAATCAGTGCATCAGATGACATCAAAATATATTTTTTTAATGGCGCTTAGCTGGTTGATGCATACCATAGTTGAATTGCGACTGAGATAAACATTGAAAGAAAATTAATTGTGAGTGAAAATTGTGATTAGAAGTTTACTGATAATTTATAGAAGAACATAAAATGTTAAGTGAGATTTTAAACAACATCTGTGTGTTCATTTACGCCGAAATAACGTAAAAGAAAACCCTTAGTCGCCTGTAACAATAATAAGAGGTGTAAAATTCAGAGATAGTGAGTTATTAATTGAATATTAATTTCACATTTATAAGAGAAGAATTGAAAGTACAGCCTTTATTGGATAAAGTCACGAATTACAGACAGAAATGGATTGATCACATGGATGGAATGAGTAAGGAGAGATATCCATTGTTAGCCAGGAACTATCAAGCAAGAGGAAGGCGTGGTGTTGGAAGACCTAGAAGACGTTGGGCTGATGCAATATGAAGTCGGAACGGGCAATTGCCTAATCCTGGAGTGATGATGATGATGATGATGATGATGAATTTCACATTTCTTATCCAGATCCAATACTATTTAAAGTACTTTCTTCAGTGTTGGGGGGACGAATGAAGCATTATGATGAATATAGTAGAGGATAATTTCAAATACTCCTTCCATTAAAATAAAGTAGAAGCTACGTGCCATGTTAATGAGATGTTGAACAACGATGTATTTCACAAACTTATAATGACGTCTGACGTAACTTTCATCACCACACACTTTTTGGTTAAAAGCTTAGAGTTCAGATATATTAGACTGTGATGTCTAAACCACAGTATCACTGGTGGCTCGTGGTTTTGAAGTTAGGTGCATAGATAGTAAGAACAAATATTTGTACACATGCATATCTTAATTATTAAACTCATATATTCCATATATCTTAATATATAAAAAATTCGTGTCACATTGTTTGTCCGCGATGGAATCCTAAACTATTGAACCGATTTTAATAAAATTTTGCACACGGTGTGCAGTTTGATCCAACTTGAGACTTAGGGTAGTTTATAACTAAATTTATAGTCGCATTATTTTAATTGAAAATTATTTGTTTATTATTTAACAAATAGTTATAATTATCTGTAAGTTTCATACGATTCTAACAGATGGCGGTGTAGGTATTGGTAATTTGGTATGGTAATTGGTTTATTATTTAACAAAGAGAGACCCAGATGGCTCTGCTTTTTGTTTGCAACCGCGAATTTCAATTGAATTACAAATATTGATCATTTCATAATTTAAGTGTGTTTAATGTTTATTTTATTTTCAATATTATTAATTTCGTGTGTAAGTATTAGTTTTAAGTAATCTGGCTGAAAGACAGCAACTTAATCTAAATTTTAGCGTAGGCCTATACCTTAGCCACAGCAACGCGTGGCCGGGACTTCTAGTATATATATATATATATATATATATAATATATATATATGAATGTTTGTTTGTTTGTTCGTACTTTATGCACGGTCATACCGTTGATCCGATTGTGATGGGGCTTTTTGCAAAATGTTCAGGAGATTCCCAGGATGAACATAGGCTAAAAGACAGTTATGATACTCAACTCCTACACCCTTAAAATCGCCCTTTGTAGTAGCTCTTTGGACGCTTAAATGGCTTACGCTGCCTAAACCATAAATACACAAAATCAATGTATACAGCATTGAATATTTCAAAAGACTCTATCAAAAAGTACGCGACAGCATATGTTGAGCTCCTACGAATAACTCACAATAACCATTTTTGTCGTTCCGTGATGCCAAGACGGGCCTGCAACGTGCTGTAAGACCAACAATGATGATCTCTTACTTTCCATTAAATACTATATTACGATGCGAGGTTGGGAAGTAGTTTTTACAGAATGGAGGAAAATGTTTAAAAACTGAGTGATAGCGAGGTTTTTAATTCCCAAGATTCTGTAAAATACTTCACAATCATGCGTTGTACATTATTTTTTGCGCGATGGTGTTTTCAAAATAATAAATAATAGTAAAATAATATATTATCTTTACTGGAAATATTTACGTTCATTATAAATGATTGACTAACGATGACGGTGTGGGCAGTGTTTATTAGTTGAGACTACAGAAGGCCGTGACAGCAATCAGTCATAAAATGGCGGCAAGTACGTATTTGTTTTATATTGTTTCAAATAAAGTTCAGTTCATTTAAAATGCAGTTATTTGTTTCGTAAGATGATATTAACACTACCTTTTGGATGTTTTTGTACATGCATAACAGTATAGTTATTTAATTACAGTATATCAAAAAAACTAGATATATGGTCACATGTAGAAATACATTATATAATGGAAATGGACAGCTAATGACAAATGAGGGAAATTTTGAGGAAGTGGCTGAATTCAAATACCTAGGAACAATAATCACAAATAGGAATGAGATGCACAAAGAAATTAATCATAGGCTCAATTCTGGAAATGCATGCTATTATGCATTGCAGAGACTCTTGATGTCCCAACTCCTTTCAAGAAACGTTAAACTGAAAATATATAAAACTGTTATTGTACCAGTTATATTATATGGGTGCGAAACATGGACTCTTACTTTAAGGGAGGAAAGGAGATTACAAGTATTTGAGAATAAAGTACTTACGAAAATGTTTAGACCAAAGAGAGATGAACAGGGAGAAGACTACATAACAATGAACTACATGGTCTTTATAGGAAGCCAGATATAATAAGAACAGTTAAGTCTCGTAGACTGCGATGGGCAGGACATGTTGCACGTATGGGAAATGAAAGACTTGCATGGAAGCTTCTTGTAGGAAAGTCAGATGGAAAACGCCCAGTTGGTAGACCAAGAATGCGGTGGGAGAACAACATTAACTATGATTTGAGGGAAGTAGATTATACAGGGAATGATTGGAAAGCATTAGCTCAGAATAGGGATGTATGGAGAGCTTATGTCCGCGCGGCCATGAACCTACGGTTTCGATAGTGCCAGTGAGTAAGTAAGTAAGTAAGTATAGTTATTTAGGTTGGCAACCCCGAAATGTAGAAAGTTGAACTTTCAATAATTGTCACCATTGCTGTAAGCACGACAAATATCTCTATCGCACAAAAACCATGTTTGAGTGACAAACCCCAGATTCATTACTCCTTTAATCCATATTTAATTAAATAAAAATAAAACTTACAGTTTTATTTGATTTTCATATTTATTAAAATATAATTTAGTTACAGCTGTTTCGGTACACTGTACCTTCTTGAGACATGTTAACAAATTAATTAATTGTGTTATTATAGTACATAACAACTGTATCTATGCAACAATACTTTTTTTTTACAATCTGTATTATAAATTCAACAGAGGCGATTCATTCAATTATACAGATTGTAAAAAAATTATTGTTGCATAGATACAGTTGTTATGTACTATAATAACGCAATTCATTAATTTGTTAACAGTCCACCGCTGTGGTCTCGGGGTAGCGTGCTGCCTTGTCACGCAGCGGGGCCCGGGTTCGATCCCCGGTCGGGACAGTTTTTCTGGGTGAGGTTTTTATCGGGGTTTTTCCTCACCTGTAAGACAGATGTTAGGAAAACTTTAAGGCCCAAACGGTCCCCGAAATCATATGGCCATCGCAATCATCATCATTCATGTTAAGCTTAGGATTAGGGACTCTCCTGGCGCACCATTATCATCATCATCACCCATCATATCATCGGGGCAACGTAACCCCGTCTTCCAGGCGCCCGAACCTCAGAAGTGGGTTACAAGTACGCCATGCCAGGAGAGAAACCAGGAATGTCGAAAGACAAACCTGGGGCATTTGGAAAAAAAAAATAAATAAATAAATAATTTGTTAAAATGTCTGAAGAATGTACAGTGTACCGTAACAGCTGTAACTAAATTATATCTTAATAAATATGAAAATCAAATAAATAAATAAGTAATGGATTTTCATCAAGTAAAAACCAACTCGATTGATTCCTTTAATTCTTGTTCTTAACATTCTCTTAAATTATGTTTCCTTAGAAATCCAACGACCCACATTCGACTTGAAGTGAAGAACTTGAAAAACCAGAGTTGAGTCATTGACAGTCCATAATTGCAAGTTCCCATTACATTATATCATTTTAATTTCAAGTCTGTCTGAGTTGTTTAGGTAATATAAAGTATCATAGAAGAGAGAGTTTGTGAAAAGCAACACGCGATTATTATTACACATGACTTAACCAAAGTTTACAAGTTATGAGGGAGAAAGGCTCTTGATCAAAGAAACACGGAAATAAGAGGTACGAATCTCCCTTGCATCTTAATTACGTGTGCTGGTTTGAGAAGCAAATCATCTCATAGGGCTGCACTTTGTGCAATTAGAGGGTGATAGTTATTCCTCATACCAGCTCCAGTCACATAGGTCTCTGCATTTTCGAACAAAAATCATATAAGAGACTTCTTCCTTCTGGTAAAACCGAACTATTCAAAATATTAACCGAGACTTTGATAGTCAGAAGTGACATGACTAACTAAATCGCTGGCACTATCTAATCCGTAGGTTCATGGCCACGCGGATATAAGCTCTCCACACTTCCCTATCCTCAGATGTTTTCCAATCAGCTCCTGTATAATCTATCTTTCTCAAATCATGGTTAATGTTATTACGCCACCTCATTTTTGTCTACCAATTTGGCGTTTTCCCTCTGGTTTTCCTACAAGAAACTTCCATGCACGTCTTTCACTCCCCATTTGTGCCACATGTCCTGCCAATCGCAATCTGCGAGAGTTAATTGTTCTAATTATATCTGGTTTCTTATAAAGATCATGCAGCTAATTCAGTGGCAGTATCAAACCCGTAGGTTCATGGCCACGTGGATATAAGCTGTCCACATATTCCTGTCCTGAGATAATGTTTTGCAAATAGATCCTGTATAATATAACTTCCCTCAAAACATTCATCCATAGTAATTCTGCCCGAGGCAGGTCCTTCACTGCAATCATAGCATTTTCATGCTACGCTTTGCAGCTTTACTAGGGAATTCTAGGTGTGGTAGCTTCCCGTTGCTTTCCACACCGGTGAAGGATGATGATGATGGCCAGATGATTTTCATGGACCATTGGGCCCTAAGCGTGCTGACATTTGTCTTACAGGTTAGGAAAAACTACGAAAAAACCTCACCCAGGAGCCTGTCCTGATCGGGAATCGAACACGGACCCGCTGCGTGACAAGGCAGCGCGCTAGCTCGAGACCACAGCGGTGGTTAATGTTATTATTCCACCTCATTCTTGGTCTTGCCTACTGGGCGGTTTACCTCTAGTTTTCCTACAAGAAGCTTCCATGCACCCTGAAAGAACCTATCCTCTGGGAGATCCAGACAACTTTACCCCCGCCAACCCTTTAGTTATTCCTATTCACATTCAACTAGAATGATACTTTTTATTTGCCTACGCCATTCTACGATCAATCCCCAATAAATTAGGGGGAGGTTCGTTCATTTACTATTCGTGCCCTATATCCTGCCCATCGCAATCTACGAGACTTGACTGTTTTTATTATATCTGGTTTCTTATAAAGACCATATAGATAATTCACTGGCACTATCGAACTCGTGGATTCATGGCCACGCCGATATAAGCTCTCCACACATTCCTATTTTGAGATAGTGTGTCTAAATGGCTCAAAGAGTAGGGTGCGTGTAGGCAAACAGTTTTCAGACACTTTTGAAATCCAGAATGGGTTGAAGCAAGGAGATGCACTATCTCATCTACTATTTAATTTTGTACTAGAGCATGCCATTAAATCTTTAGAGAATGAGGAAGGCTTACAACTGAATGGTATTAATAAGCTGTTAGTTTATGCTGATGATAGTAGTAGTAGTAGTAGTAGTAGGACTTTATTAGACAAAAAGTAAGATATTTACAATATTATTTACAAATATGGGTCGCACGGGCAGTAAGCCGTACGTGCTGTTGACAGTCCGTTACAATAAAGTAATAATTGGTACTAGTGTAAAGAAAAATAAACAACAAAAACAGCAATAACATTACAATTACATAAAGAAAACACAATAATAATATTACAATTAAATAATAACACAATAGCATTATACACTAAAAACATTAACATTACAATTACATAAAGAAAAAACAATAATATTACAATTAAGTAATAACACAATAGCATTATACACTAAAAAAACATTAACATTACAATTACATAAAGAAAACACATTAATATTACAATTAAATAATAACAGCATTATACATTAATTAATTTATATATAATTGTTAATAATTAATGGTATTGCATTTTGATAACATATATTTATTCCTGAATGAGTGTTGTCCTTATTTTTCGCGTTTTGTCCAGAAATTTACCGAGGTTTATCCAATTTTCTGGATTTATCAATAACTCGTAGCATGCCAATCTTCCCGATTTGAATTTAGAAATCTTTCCGGTAATAACTGACGTCTCCAATATTCTAAATCATTACATTTTCCTAATATATGTATCTCATCTTCAAATTTCCCGCACATTGGACATATTCGCATATCGTGATCGTCGCTAATTTTTAGAAATTTCCATGCCCCTAGCCTAAACCAAGCAAGTCCTGATCTCTCCTTAAATCCTAGGTTGAGTATATACGATTCTTTTCCCCAGACGTGTTTTAGGTCTCTTTGTAAACACAGTGAGCGTTTTCCTGTACATTCGGCGAAAGTAACTTGTTGGTTTATATCTAAGTACCTCCTCCTTATTTTTCTCCACACGTTCTTGCGATTTTCAGTCCCTTTTTCCCATATCCAGCCCATCCCAATCTTTTGGAGTTCTCTCCTAACCTCGTCTGTCCAAAATTTAACATCTATGTTTTTAATTTGGTGGTCGTAACAAATTGCTCTAAGCATTGTTTGTTCACCTTGGATTACTCGCAACCAGTATTTGAGTACACGAATTTTACAGTTAATGTCGTCCTGGAATGATCCGAATTCATATAAAATTCCACAGTTAGAAACGGCCTTACTAAGTCCTGTAATATACTTTAGAAAATGCGTATATACCTTATTTAGTATTTCCGTTCTTTGGAAACCCAAATCTCACTACTATAGTGCATTACTGGCCTGACCATCGCTCCATACATTTTTTCTAATGTGCTGACTGGAATATCAGGCACTCGACCCAGAATACCGAGTACACTGTTAAGTTGTCCCCTCCCTTTAAATAATGCTATATCAATGTGTTTTTTCCACTTTCCGTTCATTTTCAACGTCGTACCAAGATATTCAAAATGTTTCACGTTTTGAAGTACTTGATCTCTGTATTTCCATTCCTCTGCTCTACCATAAACCGTCCCATTTTTAAAGGTCATTGTTTTTGTCTTACTAACATTTACAGTCAATCCCCAATTCCTACAGTATATTTCCAGTAGGTCAAGACCTCTTTGCAATCCATTGATTGTCTTGGAAGAGATAATTAAATCATCTGCATACAACAGGACTGGGATTCTAACATTTCCTATCTCCGGAGCCTCAATTTCTCTCTTATAGCATTACGTCTACAATATCATCAACGAATAGATTAAATAGCATTGGTTGAAAATGCAACCTTGTCTCACTCCCCGATTGGCTTCACTGCTCTCTGTAATGTGCCCTTGATCTACTTTTATACAAAATTTAACATATTTATAAATTGACATTAAAGCATGTATCATTTTATGAGACAATCCTTTCCGATTTAATTTTTCCCAAAGTGCGCTTCGGTCCACAGTATCAAATGCCATCTTAAAATCAATGAATGCACAAAATAATTTACCCCCCTTCATTTTCAGATTGTCATCAATTAATGTTCTCAGAACAAATACGTTGTCCACCGGGGAGTACCCTTCTCTAAAACCTGCCTGATATTTGGAGAGCCTATTGTTCTCTTTAGCCCATTGTCTCATTCGTTCGTAAAGTACTTTACAATATTTTTTCCGAACACTGACAAGAGACAAATTCCCCTATAACTTTCTGGTATCTGTGCCCCACCTTTCCCTTTGTATAGCGGTTGGATGGACACCTGTCGCCCAGGCTTCCGGATAATCTCCTCCATTAAAAAGTTTGTTGAACGCAGTTTTCAAAACGTCTAATAATTTATTGGATGGTATCATATTTTTCAAGAATTTCCCTGGTATTCCATCAATTCCAGGTGCTTTACCATTCTTTAAACATTTAATGGAAGAAACCACTTCATTTTTCGAAATATCCTGATCCAGTAATTGAATATGAATTGGGTCAGGGATCTCAACTATATTTCCTTGATTATATCTTAACCTCTCATTTCCCAGCACCCTATCAAAGTAACTTCTCCATTCCCCGGGCGTTATTCTTGTCCGATTTATGGACTTTACTTTGAGTTCCCTTAACGCTTTCCATATGTCCGCAATGTTCCCACTTTCAGTCGCGACTCTCATTTCTTCGGATTTCTTATTTTGCCATGCTAGTTTTGTTTCTGCCAATAATTCTTTATATTCCTTTCTCTCTTGCGCATAATTTTTTCTGCTTTCATCTGTGCTTTTCTTTCTAAACTTTAAAAGACTACTTTCGACAAATTTCTTCTTCTTTCTACATGCATTATTGTACCACCCTTTGTCCTTCTGGTTCATTGCGTATTTAACCTTGAATTTTTCCCCTGCTTTTTGAAAACATTCTGTCAAAGTTTTAATAATTTCCTCCCCGCTAAGATCATTTAATTGCAGATCCTGTATTAGCGTTTCCAAACTCCTGATAAATTCTTCTCTCAGATCCTTGATCCACCTGAAACTTGTAATTGGCCGCAATATTGTTGCCACCTCATCATTAACTGTCTCACTAATACCTTTCATATTTAAAATAAGTTTGTTTGGGAAGTGGTGTGATTCGATTCTGGAAACTATACAGAAATTACTTAGGACTGGAATCATGTCTTGTGTGCATATTGAATAACCGATTACGCTACTTCCATTTTTATTAATAAATGTCAGTTCTCCATTTTTATCTTCCCCATATTTCCCATTCAGAATTTCAAGTTCAAATGCATCGCAAAAAGCTAACAATTGGTTTCCTTCTGAATTTAAAATCTTATCTTTGCTTCTCCTACCCTCACCTCGTGTTTCATTATCATCCGATTTTATAGTGATATTTTCCTCCCCAATCCTACAGTTAAAGTCCCCTAAAGTTATTATTCCCGCTTCCGGAAACCTATCTTTTATTTCTGCCAACGAGTCAGACAATTCAACGAAAAAATTTGGATTGGCATACCTGAAATTTAGTGGTTGGCGGATTGTACTACTACTGGCCGATAGCAAGGAGATACTAAAGGCCAACACGCACACACTATTGAATAACTCTAAGAAATTGGGACTGAAAGTAAATATCAGTAAAACTAAATATATGGTCACACGTAGAAATTCAGTATATAATGGAAATGGACAGCTAGTGACAAATGAGGGAAATTTTGAGGAAGTGGCTGAATTCAAATACCTAGGAACAATAATCACAAATAGGAATGAGATGCACAAAGAAATTAAACATAGGCTCAATTCTGGAAATGCATGCTATTATGCATTACAGAGACTTTTGATGTCCCAACTCCTTTCAAAAAACGTTAAGCTGAAAATATATAAAACTATTATTATACCATATATATTATATGGGTGCGAAACATGGACTCTTACTTTAAGGGAGGAAAGGAGATTACGAGTATTTGAGAATAAAGTTCTTAGGAAAATTTTTTGGACCAAAGAGAGATGAACAGACAGGTGAATGGAGAAGACTACATAACAATGAACTACATGGTCTTTATAGGAAGCCAGATATAATAAGAACAGTTAAGTCTCGTAGACTACGATGGGCAGGACATTTTGCACGTATGGGGAATGAAAGACTTGCATGGAAGGTTCTTGTAGGGAAGCCAGAGGGAAAACGCCCAGTTAGTAGACCAAGAATGAGGTGGGAGAACAACATTAACTATGATTTGAGGGAAGTAGATTATGCAGGGAATGATTGGAAAGCATTAGCTCAGGATAGTGATGTATGGAGAGCTTATGTCCGTGCGGCCATGAACCGACGGGTTCGATAATGCCAGTGAGTAAGTAAGTAAGTATTCCAATTAGATCCTCTATGATCTAACATCCTTCAAATCAAGGTTAATGTGATTATTCCACCTCATTCTTGGTTTACCAACTGGGTGTTTTCCCTCTGGTTTTCCTACAAGCTTCCATGCCCCTCTTTCATTCCCCATTCGTGCCAAATATCCTGCACATCGAAATCTAGGAGACTTAACTGTTGTTATTGAATCTGGTTTCTTAGAAAGATGATGTAGCTCACTGTTGTGTTTTCCTGCATTCGTGAAATTTAATAGGCATTTACCATCCAAGTAATAACGTAGCTATCTACTAAGCGTCTCTTTGAGATGAGTCAATATGTAGGGAAATAAGAGCAATTAAACGAGCTTGGTTAAGTAACTCCCGCATCGGAACATATTTAACCCATGAGGAAATGCACGTGTATAGTCACAATACAGAATTAACTTTTTGGTATCTCTAACTTGATTATAATTCTTTGCAATTATTGTCAAATATTAAAATTGTAATATTGCTAGCTAACACCCGGCGTGCGATACTACATCTAAATACATTAAATATTAAAAGTTAATTAAATTTTATGATATTACGCTGATTTACGAACCAAACATAGGGTTGCTTGTCAGTTTTTAATTTCGGATTTGAGGTAAACCTCCACTTATAATAATTGTCGGATTTCGCTCATTTTTGGATAATACCTACCTCGATTTATTTTAATAGTATATACTGAGTTCCGTTGTGAAACACCGAAAATTGTGACTGCTAAAGCGATTTTTAAATTTTCACATCAGGTTGAACTCCTACACCTATTGGTTTTAGAGGGTCCAATTGTGTATTTAAAACCATCCAGGGATTCATTAAAACATGCAAATAGTTTAATCAAAATAGGTCCAGTCGTTTAGGCAGTTTTTTATTTCGAGTTTCAGGTAAACCTCCACATGTAATTATCGGATATCTCTAATTTTTGGAAAATATCTACCTCGGTTTATTTTAATACGATATACTAAGTGTCGTTGTGAAATATCGAAAATTGTGACCGCTAGAGCAATTTTTCAATTTTTACTTCAGGTGAACTTCTACACCTAATGGTTTTAGAGGGTCCAATTGTGAATCTAAACCATCAAGGTACCCAATCAGACGCACACAAACATTTTTATCAAAATTGGTTTAATCGTTCAGGAGGAGTTGAGTGACAAACTCACGTACAGAATAATCTAATGTATAAAACTGAATGTTTGTTTATTTGTTTGTTGTTCGTATTCTATGCGCGGCCATACCGTTGATCCGATTTTGATGGGTTTTTTTGCAAAATGTTCAGGAGATTCCCGGAATGAACATAGGCTATAAGGGAGTTGTAATACTCAAACCCTTCACCATTAAAAATCCACCCTTTGTAGCGAAAAACGTGAAATAAAGTCCCTATTTTTACGCTTAAATGACTTTCCTTGCCTAAACCATAACAAATATACTAAATTAATGTACATAGAATTGAATATCTCAAAATACTCTACAAAAAAGTCCCCAAAAGCATATGTTTATCTTTTACGGATAACTCACAATAACCATTTTTATCTTTCATTGATGCCAAGAAAATCGGGATAGGCTTGTTCCCGGGCAAGCATAGCAGCTGAAGGCTGGTGGTAAAAGCACATTAGCATTTATTTAGGAGTAAGCAGCGCACGTTGGGTATTAACTAGTTGTGTGTGTGTGTGTGTGTGTGCGTGTGTGTGCGTGTATATATATATATATATATATATATATATATATATAATCTGAAAAGAAAAAATAATGCTTGAGTCGGGATTTGAACCCGAGTCTCTAAACACTGTACGTTTAGCGCTCTAACGACATGAGCTACCCAAGTATTCTAACACAAGCATACATTTTTTCTTATATAGCCTATGTAGTATTCTCCATGCACACAAGAGGTAGCGGAAAATCGTTCCGAATTACATCTAGTGGCCAACATAACAGTTAAGCAAATTTTTAAAGAGAATATTTACTTTATAGCAGTAATGCTTGTACATTTAGATGTTATAACTATATTTTTGACATTTGGCAATGAAGGCAAATGTGATATGAAAAGAAAAATCAATATATATATATATATATATATATATATATATATATATAAAGATGTACCTTAGAGGCCTGTCTCCTGAACTTCAAAGATCATTAGACAAATGTAGGCATTTCGGGACTAGTCCCATCGTCAGCAGAAGGAAGCAAGTCTATTATCATCGACCCTCGTTGATGTTCTAACAGCTTGTTAATCTAACAAGTTGATACGTATCTACAAGGTACATATTTTATATTATAATTTTAATATTGTGACTACACCTTAATGGAGTTCTACTTTGAACTTTATTACTATTGTTAAATGTTTGAACCGTGGCCTGCGATGCGAAGAATTCATCACTTTCGTCTTTATTGTGAGAATAAATTGACACAATCAGCCGTTTGTAAGCAATTCCTGATGTACTCGGTTGAACTGTGGGGCCAACAAATGCAGGTGGTCTTTAGCAGGCTTTAGGAAGATTGAAGCAGGATTAAGGATAAGTGAATTTGTGTTTGGCTAGGACCCCATTTGTTTAATCGAACCGTTTACATTCAAGTTAGTAAACTGTAAATATTTTATGAGTTTCTTACATACACATTGCCCACCATTTTGTTTAATAAAACTAACTTTGATTTCATCTGTATTCACTGTGCAAATGCGTAGTAAAGTTTAATAAAATCTAACTGCAACATAACTGATAAATACTAAACCCGCATCAAATTTGCTTCTCAGTTTATTTTGTAAAAATGTACTTTGTCCATTTTATTACATGAAAACTCGTGCAACGAAAAACATACATATATAACTCTCCAAATTAGTTTTGGGCTCCCATAACGATCTCCCAACTTGGAGCCCAATAAGTGATTTTTCTTTGAAAATAATTATTTTGCTTTCACAAAAAGTATATTAGATTTATTTATTTAGCCTGGTGGAGTTAAGGCCAATTTGCCTATTAAACCGAAAATAACATTTTATTTGCCATAATTACACTTTCGTTATGCTATACGTACTTTAAGCTGATGTATTAGGCTATATGCGAGGAACATACTAAGGTCCAATTTGCACACTCTATAGAATAGCACTAAGAAATTGGGGCTGGAAGTAAACATCAATAAAATTGAATATAAGTTCACACGTAAATATACATTATATATAATGGAAATGGATAGGTAATAACAAATGGGGGACAATTTCATCATTCCTGAAGGATACTTTACTTGGAAGGTAGCAAATGCCCGCGGTCCGTTCCAGAAATACTACCAAAAATTGGATTGATATAAATTATAATAAAATGTATTATTAAATCTACAGGAATTATTAAAGAAGAATAAGAATACCGACGGTAGGTGAGGGAATATTCCACCGATAATACTAATCGAGTTGGAAGAAGAACAGAAAACAACCGAAAATAAGGAAATAAAATAAAAACATTTAATTGAAAATACGGCTAAATTTTACAATCTGTGATGCGACTTTTTTAATTCCTTTATAAACTCCTGAAAAATTTTATTCTTAGGGTTTCATATTTCGAATCATTTCCAAATATTTACAATGACTTTTTTACATTTTTTCTAACGATTATTTTCAATAAACATTTCTATGATATTTAACTACATAAGTAGCAAAAAGACCTGGCAGCCATATTGATTTTAACGAATATTCTATGCAACAACAAATACGTCTTCATAGAGTATGTACACATATACTTCAGAATTTCAGAATTTATTATTTATTTTTGGATGTTGCATTCTTTCACAGGTTAGAGTGCTTAAATTGCGTTAGGTTAGCTTTTAGGTTGGTCTTTCACAGGTCAGAGTACTTAAATTGCATTAGGTTAGCTTTTAGGCTTGATAAATATCGTGTATATGTTGACTGCATCACGTAATCCATAGTGTAAACCCCTTCTCATTTGTTGGCGCATGCGCATGGTATATGATTGGAACTTAGATTTTTCGCGTCACATGTTGTGAAGTATTTCCAAAAAATATTTATTCATTTTGAAAGCAACTTCGTTACTAGATACCTGAGTCTCCTGGAAGAGAGCTACAAGTTACTTGCCTGAGCTATCTTAAACATAGGCTGTCCTCGAACCTGATCTTATCTCATTAATCATAATTATCTAAAATTAATCTATTTATCTTCGGGTTTATACAGCTTCTGCCGTCTTCCCGTGCCAAACTTCAAAAGCCTACTATCTTGAGAGTCTTCAATGCTTAAACATTTTGCTTGCATTGCTATCCTCGTGCTTCCTTCTAGGTCTTCCTTTTTTCTTCTTTCTGGTCGGCAGCTATTGTTAAAGTTGTTTCGGCCATCTCTTATCTTCCATTCTTAAAATATGTCCTAACCATTTTAATTCCCTCTCTTCAATTCTTTAAATTATATTTTCTTCTGCTTCCATTAAGTTCCTAATTGATTTATTTCTACCTACCTAACCTAATACCTAATACAGGCTATCCACTTTACAGCAGTTCGCCCTTGATTCCTGCTTTCCAGAGATTCCTATCTTCCCCATTGTCCCTCTTCCATACTCCTCTTCATCATGACGTCATACATTCCCTCATACCATGTTCTTATACTTCTCCCCCTCTTCCGTCTGCCTGGTACCATCCAATCTAACACCTGTTTAGGCTACTGGTCTTCCGACATCCGTTGTACATGTCCATACCACTGTAAAGCTCTCTTTGTTTTCCTTTTGATAACAGTTTCTTGTTCATTCATTTCTTGTTTGATATATGTATTTCGAATATGTTGTAGCCTGGATATTCTCGTACTTCTCCGTAATCCATCCATTTCTGTCGCCAAGATTCTTGTCTGCATCCTTTCATTTATTGTCCAGCTTTCTGATCCATATGTAAGTATATTTTCTATTATTGTCTGTATAATATCTTTTTTGTTTTTCTAGTCAGATTTCTATTCCATAAAAGAGCATTCAGGGATCTAATCGCCTTCCATGCACAATTTACACTGTTAATAATATATTTTTCACAAGTACCTGATTTATCTATTACAGATCCAAGATATTTAAATTCTTCAACACGTTTAATTGTTATCGTATTATTTATTTGTAGGTCTTCTGAATTTCCTCCGATTACCATATGTTCTGTTTTAATATAATTTATCTTCAGTCCACCTACCTCAAATGCATCTACCAACTTTCTAATCACATATATCTTCTTTATCTTGTCCTATTATATTATGGTCATCAGCAAATAATAAATTGTGCAGTAAATGATCATTAATGTTGATTCCCATTCCCCTACATGACTTATTCCATTTCATTAATACATCTTCTAACATGATCTAATTTTGACTTTCTGACACTTATGCTTAAATAATCCATTTCTAGAGCTATTATTCTATTCTTGTAGCATTTGATTGTCCACACTCGCTTCCATATATTGCAACAGATTCCACCAATATATTTTTTGGCGTCTTTCCAAATAGGCTTATCCCACCATATAGAATATCCATCCATCCATAGTAATTCTGCCCGAGGGCAGGTCCTTCACTGCAATCATAGCATTTTCATGCTATACTTTGCAGCTTTACTAGGGGATTGTAGGTGTGGTAGCTTCCCGTTGCTTTCCACGCCGATGAAGGATGATGATGATGATAATGATAAGGTGATGATGATAATGATAAGGATATGATAATGGCCATAATGATTTCGGGGACCGTTTGGGCATTAAGTTTTCCTGACATTTGTCTTACAGGTGGAGGAAAAACCCCGATAAAAACCTCACCCAGAAAAACTGTCCCGACCGGGGATCTAACCCGGGCCCGCTGCGTGACAAGTCATCACGTTACCTCGAGCCCACAGCGGTGGATTATATAGAATATAACGATGATATTATTTTTCTACTCAATTCAGTTCTGTGCTTTTATATTCTCTTTGCCTATACCTTCAAGGTTATCTATAATTATTCCCGAAATTTATCTTTCTACAAAAATACATGGACATAATCCCTCCGTCAAAAGTAATGATCCGTGAATAACGTTATATTTTGATGGACATGTCTACGATAAATTGAAGTTGACATTAATATTATTCTGAGACAAATGTGTGAATATGCATTGCAGCTTCAATTCTTGTTATTCGCTTCACTATCCAGAAAGTTCCATAGAAAAGTCGTGCTTTTGAATTTTAAAGTGTTATTATCTGGATACAAAGTTTGTTCCTTGCTAATGGCTCGTTTCCTTATAATAACGATGTTGTAGGACGTGCAAAGTCCCAAGGGTTCAGTTGGGTAGGGGCTATAATATCCTGGATAAGCCACCTCATTCCCTTCCTTCGGATTATGTGTTGTGGTATCGTGTTAACGTCCCAGATAGTGAGACACATTATTTGTCCTGCTAATTATATTGCAAGCACCTGCTTACCTTACAAACTTCATCATAATATACTCTTTCAAGGATGCAATATTTGTAATTTTACCAGCAGGAGGCGTATTTTTGATATTTGGGTGCGGTGTATAATGTAAATTTGCGAAATTTTCTCGAATAGCTTGTTTTGGGCAAAATGTTAAGTTTTTTAGATGTGTAACTCGTTATGAAAGGGTATTTTGTTTTTAAAATTGATTAGTTCAAATAAACAATTTACACTTACTGAATACTTAGTACAGGCTTTCCACTTTACAGCGGTTCGGCCTTAATTCTGCTTTCCAGAGATTACTATCTTTCCCATTATCACTTTCCATACCCCTCTTGACCATGGCATCATATATTCTCTCATACCATGGTTTTCTGCTTCTTCCCCTCTTCCTTCTGCCCGTACCATCCAGTATAACGCCCGTTTAAGCCACTGTTGTTCCGACATCCATTGTACATGTCCACATCACAGTTAAGCTCTCTTTTTGCGCGATATAGTGCGTTTTGTCGTACTTACAGCAATGACAACTATGATTGCAAGTTCAACTTCCAACATTTTGGGGTTGCCAACCTAAATAACTAGTAGTAGTAGTAGGACTTTATTAGACAAAAAGTAAGATATTTACAATATTATTTACAAATATGGGTCGCACTGGCAGTAAGCCGTACGCGCTGTTGATAGTCCGTTACAATAAAGTAATAATTGGTACTAGTGTAAAGAAAAATAAACAAAAAACCAATAACATTACAATTACATAAAGAAAACACAATAATATTACAATTAAATAGTAACACAATAGCATTATACACTAAAAACAATAACATTATAATTAGGCTACATAAAGAAAACACAATAATATTACAATTAAATAATAACATAATGGCATTATACACTAATTAATTTATATATAATTATTAAGAATTAATGGTATTGCATTTTGATAACATATATTTATTCATGAATGAGTGTTGTTCTTATTTTCCGCGTTTTGTCCAGAAATTTACCCAAGTTTATCCAATTTTCTGGATTTACAATAACTAGTAGCATGCCAATCTTTCCCGATTTGAATTTAGAATTCTTTCCGGTAATAACTGAAGTCTCCAATATTCTAAATCATTACATTTTTCCTAAATAACTACATTGCAATATTACAATATTACAAACATCTTGCGGGAAGTAGAACCACTGCCCTTTATATATATATATATATATATAAAGTACAATGTATATACAAAACTATATCTAAATGGTAGTATTAATATACATTATACAAAACAAATCACTGCATTTTAAATGAACTGAACTTTATTTGAAACAATATAAAACAATAAATGCGTACTTGACGCCATTTTATTACTGATTGGTGTCACGGCCTGCTGTAGTCTCAACTAATAAGCATTGCCCACACTGTTAACGTTAGTCAGTTATTTATAATGAACGCAAATATTTGCAAGAAATATGTTATTATTTTACTATTATTTATTATTTTGAAAACACCATCGCGCAAAAAATAATATACAACGCACGTTTGTGAAGTGTTTTACAGAATCTCGGAAATTAAAATTTCGCTACCGCTCGGTTTTTAAACATTTCCTCACTTCAGTAAAAAAACACTTCCCAACCTCGCATCGTAATATACTATTGTTATCCTATCAATAACAGTCTCTTGAGCATCAATTTCTTGCCTAATATATGCATTTATAATATGTTGTAGAATGAATGTTCTCATACTTCTCCGTAATTCATTATTTTCCGTCGTCAAGACTCCTCTGCATCCTTTCATTATTTTAACAATATACACCTTTTCTATAATTGGTTATGTATCTTTATAGACATATATAGAAATTTAGTTTACGTTTGTTTGTAATTTATAGACTTCTATATCGCTCAGCAGATATTGTTGAAAATTTGTACGTAGTTTTTCAGTTATAGCGACTGTTTAGCTGCTATCTGTCATGCTCTAAAACTATAAGGCATAGGAATTCCCCTGGAACGAACATTTAAAAATCACCTAGCGGTTGCAAAATTCGATGATTCACAACGAAGCTCATTATACGTTATTAAAATATATCGGGGTAGACATTATCCAATACCCAGCCACATGCGACCATTACAAGTAGGGGGTTTACCTGAAATCCGAAATAAAAAAAATTGACTCTAGCCAACGTCATGTTTGATTCGTCGCAATGTGTACTATAAAATTCAATTAACATCTAATTTTATTTTTACTTATTCAACTAAAACAACAAATTTATTTAGGCGTAGCAGCATACGCCGTGTCTTAGCTAGTTAATTATATATTTGAATTATATACTTAGTTACTACATTAATACGGTAACATAATGTAATGTGCCTCGCGCTGATCTAAAACATCATATATTGGCGTGAAGCTATGGATCATCCGGGTGTTTCGGTACCTCGGTCGTGTAGATATGTTCTTGTGGAATTTCAGCCAGTAGGAGACCGATGGTCATTCAGAATCGTGTAAGGAATTTGGATAGCTACAAACATACCGAGAAAATAAAATATAATAGATGGGGGACTGAACATGCTGACCACATGCCACTTTTACTGGCTTGTACGATCGTCCATCTCTATAAATGGTACATGTGCATGTAAGATCCGCAGTCGTCTGGTAGGCCAAAGCCCTTATCATACCATGGAGACAATATAAAATATATAATATCGTGTAATAATTCCGCCGCGGTGGGCTAGTGGTTACGTTATTTCCCACTAGTTCAGAAGGACTTGGAAGAAACCAACTGGAGGCACACAGTGCTTTAACTGTCAAGGCTTCGGGCACATCGCGGAGTTCTGATTTAGAACGACAAAATGTGTACGATGCTTTAGGAGAACATAAGGTATCTGAATTCACCCAGAAGACAACAAAATATCCCAACTGCAACCAAGAGCTTGCGGCGAGTTATCGGAAATGCTCTGTCTTCTAGAAATATCTGAAACTGAGACTACAAACACAAGAAGAAACAAAACAATCAACAACACCAAGAAAACCAGTAACTACAACAAGAAAACCAAAAAATACAGAAAATAACTTTCCTCCATTACCGGCCACTATCGATCCTAAACCTGAGAATTTACTCCAACAAATCCTTTTGCTTCTGACCACTATCCTACAGAACCCTCAACTTCTCCAAACCACTATATGCTTTGTAAATTATCAAATAACTTCAAGTAAATAAATTACAAAAGAAGAAATCATTATCAACTTTTATAAGATTCATGATGTGTTCCGTTGAGGTTTATTCAAAATTAATATAAAATTATAGAATATTCACCTGAAAGGTCCGTCTCCTCAACTTAATTATCATTTAACTGTAGCGCTTTCGGGACTTGTCCCATCATCGGCAGGATTCAAAACTGGTGTTTCACTGAAGATCTGGTAGAGGGGGTTGCATGTATTGGGTTCGTTTTCGTTTATCAGGCTGTCGTTGTGAGCTGCTTTCATGATTTCCATCTCTTCGAGTACGTTTATCTTCACAGAGAAAATAATCCAGCGAAGATAAACGTACTCGAAGAGATGGAAATCATGAAAGCAGCTCACAACGACAGCCTGATAATCGAAAACGAACCCAATACATGCAACCCCTCTACCAGATCTTCAGTGAAACACCAGTTTTGAATCCTGCCGATGATGGGACAAGTCCCGAAAGCGCTACAGTTAAATGATAATTAAGTTGAGGAGACGGACCTTTCAGGTGAATATTCTATAATTTTATAGAAAACATTAAGGACAAAATTTTAGACCGCAAAGCTTAAGTTCAACTTCAGAAAACTTCAAATGATGAAGATAATGCAAGAGAACATTCGAGAAGGAAAGCAAAGAGAGGATGACTTTGTTTAGTAAAATTTAAATTTCAAACGCACATACATACAAGCACCAGAAGCCACGGATCATGACCTGAAAAAGGTCGGCACCAAATCACACACATAAATGACATGACAGTGGGTTCAAACGCGGCCGTAGTCAATGGATTTTTAGGAAGGAAAAATCCAAGGAACATGTCCTCCTGGAGGGACTTTAAGCCGTGGGTCACGACACTGAAGATTTTCAGGCTCGTTAAAGAACCACAACCCTAAATAAAAAATAACTCTGTGCAAATTTACAGACTCTTTACTATCCAGTAATACATTAGTTACCCACTATATGTCTCCTTGAGGCACTAGGCTGATCCCATATATGCTGACATCTATGGGTAAATGAGTGTAACTAAATTAACTTGGTCAATAAGTTACCATTAGGGAGCGCCCTAATCCAGGCATAGGGAGGGAATGGGCTTAAGAAGATATAGTGTAATAGAGTGCAATGTAATATAATTGGCACGACATCCCATTGTGGGTCTTGGCCTTCTTAAAAAACTCTCGCCAAATTTTTCCGTCTTTCGTTGACCATTTTCTACATTCTATGTTTCTATTGATTATATAAGTTATATTTACAGGTCTGGGGTGTCGACCCCGCGCCAAGCCCCCAGCAATTCTGGGGGATCAATGTTTTCTGTCGGAGATCTCTCCCATGCTTGGCCTGGCAAAAATATAAGGAGCTCGCTTTTCGTCTTCTCATTCTACTGTTAACCAGGAATCACGACGAAAACATGGATGAGTTGGACTGGGCTGGAATAACTGGCATTTCCTAGGTTTTCTCTGGTGTATATATGTGTATATAATACCTGCAAGAAACTGTTCTCAATTCTTCACTCCTTAAATAGTTTTAAAAACTTCCTTCCTACAAAATTAAAACAAATACTTGTACAGACTCTTATAATGCCACACTTCGACTACTGGGACATATTACTGATTAATCTGACAATTGATCTATCTGACAGACTACAGCGTGCTCATAATGCGTGAATTCGATTTATATTCAATCTCCATCGTTATGACCACGTGTCTCCTTCATTTCAGACCTTATCATGGCTACGCTTAAATGACAGAAGAACTTTACATTCACATACCTTACTATTTCAAATTCTGCACACATATTTACCAAGTTCTTTAACAACACGTTTTCAAAATTTATCGGCTCATTACAATTTAGGAACAAGATCACAAGACTCTTCTTTACTTTTAATACCACAGCACAGGCCATGTCTATACTCTGAATCTTGCACAATATCTATGACTAGAGCATGGAACCCGCTTCTCAGTCATGTCAGGGACTGTCAATCGCTGTCATTATTTAAGTACAAATTAACTGATATCTTAAGTTCCACACAGTGAAAACATTAACTGCATAGCAACTATATACGGCATTCCATTAATAATCATCTAGGAAGCTACTTATTTTATATAATTTTAATTTTATTATATTCTATGTTTTTGTTAGTATTTGCTAGTATTAGATCACATCATCATTGTATTTTGTTTAGTCTGTATTTTAATAATATCTTAAAATTGTAATATGTAAGTAATTTTTGTATAAATCTACTATTCGCTGGTTGAGTGGGCCTTAACTCTACCAGCTAAAATAAAGCATTATTATTATTATTATTATTATTATGATTATTATTATTATTATTATATTTTACATTGTATTGAATTAGCTACTATTGTATACTAGCTATTTACCTCGGCGTTGCCCGGGAATTTAATTATCCCGAAGTTTTTAAATAATTGCCATATACCAAGTTTGAATTCGATGTAACAAAAATTGGCGCCACTCGATCGTTAACTGACTATGGAATTGCGAGCGATGTCCCGCTGCCTATTATGATAGCCGTTTCCCAGGAATCTACTTATCCTGATCTTCTTGACATCAATGAGTTGAAGGAAAAAATTTATTATTGTGGGTTATTCACAAAATATATATACAAATTCTGTCGCGGACTATTTTGTGGAATTATTTGAGATATTTAATTCTGTGTACATTAGTTTGATGTATTTTGTTACGGTTTAGGCAGCGTAATCCATTTATGAGTCCCAAACGCTACTTTGTTTGTGCACCGATGCCTTTTTTTTTATAGCTCCGGTTCTATAGTATGTACGACAATGTTATATCCGTTATCCCAGAAGCATTCTCTAAATGATGGTAAAAAATGCCCAATCAAACCTGTCAAGACAGTGTTTTACATAGACTCAAACTCACTTTTATATATAAAGATAACTGACTAAACCAAATAATTCACTGGCACTATCGATCCCATAGGTTCGGCCACGTGTACATATGCTCTCCATATAACCCTATCCCGAACTAATGTTTTGCCAACATCCCCTATATAATTAGAGGCCGTACCTCCATCAAATTGTGGTTAATTTTATTCTTCCACCTAATTTTTGGTGTACCTACTGAGCGTTTCCCTTTAGTTTTCCTATAAAATGATTCCATATCCCTCTAATAACATCTCCTTTCTAAATGAGAAAAAAACTCTATGGCGAGACAAGCCTAGAAGGCCCATGGCCTACCTCCAGGCTGCTGGCCTCGCATCCACAAGTTTTAATCGCATAGGTAGACGATCATCCAGCAAGTGTATGAGTGACATGTGGTCAGCATATCGGGTCTCCCAGCCGTTCCAGCTGCTTTTCTCAATTTGGAGCCGTTGCTTATTGTAGCTACCCAAATGCCTCACGATGCTGGGTGAGCACCGGTCGTATACTGGTCGAAATTACTTGATAAAATTTCTTCCCCCATGGAGACCCGAACCAGCGCAAGTCCCGTAACTCTGCCCCAAGGTTTTTTGCCTTAACCACTCGGCTATGGCGCGGGACTAAATATTGAACCATATTTTTGAAAAAAATCCTGTGACCACCACTATTATTGGCTCAAGACAGGACAATTGGTTGTGAATATTTTAGCGAGAATTCTATAATCAATTGTGTTTCATATAGACACTACATTGGCAAATAATAGTATATTAAGATGCTAGATTGGGAAGTGGTTTTTTCACAATCGAGGAATATGTTTAAAAACCGAGCAATAGCGAGGTTTTTAATTTACGAGATTCTGTAAAACACTTCACAAACGTGCGTTGTACATAATTTTTTGCGCGATTCTGTTTTATAAATAATAAATAGGCCTAATAGTAAAATAATATATTTGTTCGAAATATTTGTTTCATTATAAACGATTGACTAACGTTAACAGTCTGGGCAATATATATTAGTTGAAACTAGACAAGGCCGTGAGACCAGTTAGTGATACAATGACGTCAAGTACGTATTTATTGTTTTATATTGTTTCAAATAAAGTTCAATTCATTTAAAATGCAGTGATTTGTTTCATATAATGTGTATTAACACTATCTTTTGGATATTATATATATATATATATTATACATAGAGGGCAGTGGTTTTACTTCCCATACGCGGTTTGTAATATGTAATATTAAAGTATAGTTATTTAGGTTGGCAACCCCGAAATGTAGGAAGTTGAACTTTCAATCATAGTCGCCTAATTAAAAATCTAGTGCACATTAAAGCATTTGTACACCAGTTAGTATCAAAATGCATATATAATCCGGTCCCGCCACCCAGTAAACAAGTCACTGAATTACTGCGGTACCATAAATATAATTCAAATTATAACTATATTTGTATTAAAATTCACAAAAATACAGTATAGTTTTTAGGTTGACAACCCCGAAGTGTAGGAAGTTGAACTTTCAATTATGGTAGCCATTGCTGTAAGTACGATAAAATGCACTATCGCGCAAAAACAATTTTTATGATCATTTTCGATGTCTACTAAGTAAGTTTGTAAATATATATAATCTTAATATATAAAAATTACGTGTCACGTTGTTTGTCCGCGATGGAATCCTAAACTACTGAACCGATTTTAATAAAATTTTGCACACTGTGTGCAGTTTGATCCAACTTGAGACTTAGGGTACTTTATAACTAAATTTATAGTCGTATTATTTTTTATTGCAAATTATTTGTTTATTATTTAACAAAGAGTTATAATTATCTGTGAGTTCCATACGATTCTAACAGATGGCGGTGTAATTATCTGAGAGTTTCCATATGATTCTAACAGATGGCGGTGTAAGGTAATTTGGTAAGGTAATTGGTTCATTATTTACAAAGAGAGATCCAGATGGCTGTGCTTTTATTTGTAACCGCGAATTTCAATTGAATTACACATATTGATTATTTCATAATTTAAGTGTGTTTAGTGTTTATTTTATTTTCAATATTATTAATTTCGTGTGTATTAGTTTTAAGTAATCTGGCTGAGAGGCAGCAACTTAATTTAAGTTTTTAACGTATACCTTAGCCATAGCAACGCGTGGCCGGAATTCTAGTGTGTGTGTGTATGTGTGTGTAGTATACATAGAGGGCAGTGATTTTACTTCCCACATGCGGTTTGTAATATGTAATATTAAAGTATAGTTATTTAGGTTGGCAACCCCGAATTGGTAGGAAGTTGAACTTTCAATCATAGTCGCCATTGCTGTAAGTACGACAAAACTCACTATCGCGCAAAAAAATAACTTACTTTCCTTTGTGTGGCGTGGTTATTTTTCTCCTATGGGAAATAAGCACGTGCGTACACGTGTGTTCTATATTTGGAGACCTTACTTCACTCTCTTGCTCTTTCGTCCTCTCTCCTCGTGTTAAAGTATTCCTTATACAGTTGTATATATACCTTCTCCCTTCACCTTACGTACAACTCCCTATGGCTCCATTACCAACTAAACACGCGCACTACCGTATCTCACGTTCTTTATTTTTTTCCTCCTGAGATCATTTGGTGATAAATTATGAGAATATAACGCTCCGTGACAGCATATAAAGGCAGTCTGGTAAAGTGTTCGATAAGAATGCAGCAGAATCTATAATTTACCCCAGTCACGAAGAAACATGCGTTTTCCTCTTCAGTTTAACGAAATATTATTTGATAAAATTCCAATTTGATATTAATTATCATAAGTAATGCCACGAGTGATTTCCAATTTATCTAGAGGATATAGAAATCCAGAGTGGCATTCGTTAGGACTATTTAACGAATAAAATTAAGCTGTTTACTCACAAATTATTGTTTAAATGTAGTTACCGGTATTTTAAAATATGTATATGTTTAATGTAAACGGCGATGTTTGAAAACAAATGAGAAATGTGTGGTTATGTTTAATTTGTTTATTCACTGCAACTTGGTTATATTATTTATTGCCAAATAGGATCGCAATCAGCGATAACCCATTAAGATCGCAATATTGTAAGAATGCAACCCTCGTGGAGAAATACTGAAACACATCAAACTGTGTATTATAACCAATGTTATAGGTTATTAGTTATTTTATAAGGAAACAACTCAGTAAAATCATTATTTAAAAACGCAATTATTAAATATACAATTATCAAATGTGTAGTTTAAAGGAATCTGTTCATTATTTGCTACATTCAACGTATTTGTTGTACAGTCAGTTACTGTAAAATAATGGTCTGACCTGTTCAGAATATCAAAAAGGAGGAGCTTTCTTTATTTTGGTAAACAGAATTCGATAAATAGAGAGGTGAAACACGATTGTCATTGGTTGTAAAACCAAATTTATTGAAACGTGAATGGTCATTGACTCCCATTTGGGGCGTGAGTTAAATTGAAGTGATCCCACAACAGGCCCGGAGGCCCTTGGGGTAGTGGGAGGTTAAGGTTCCCACTTTTTATAGACAATCGGCACTTTATGTCAGCCGGGTTTGTCACCCTGCGTGACGGCCGCCTTTACCCCAGAAAAAGCGTCTGGTACTCATTTCCGTTAGAGGCTGAGTCGACCCCAGGGCCATAGTGCCGCCAGAGGGTTTGGGTCAGTTTAAAAATCCTGACCCCAAAGGGACTAGAACCCACGACCCTCCGGCTTGTAGCTCAGTGCCTTAACCACTACGCTACGGCGTGGGGCGTGAGTTAAATAGCCATTTATATCCATACTTCTTCTTAACCCATTCGCCTCAAACGACGAGGTAGACTCGCCGGCAGTTAATGGCCTTCAACTCAGAAGACGAGGTACACCCGCTTAACTCTGCTGTTATATATTTTGCAATATTTTGTACATCCTTTGGAAGGGTAATATTTTGTTAACATTTATGCATAGTAAAGGAATGTGTTTGGTCCTCGCCCTTAATGTGATCTCAAGTACCGTTACGTTTGCTTGTTTTGAATGTCTGAAAATAGAAAATGTAATTTACGGTTATTTAAATGCTGTTTCTTGGTGAAATGCATTCAGAATTTAACCTGAAGCGAGTGGGTTAAGCCCATTTCTTCCCTACGAACGGGATTAGGGAGTTTGCTAATGGGAACTTATTGACCTAGTTATTTGATTAAATGTTAAAATATTAAAATAAGTACCTGATATGCCAATGGTCCTCAACTAAAATGAATTTATGTTCATGAAACTTCGTCTAGTAGTTAAAACCATGTTTCCTGAAAGGTCTACACGACTCTAACTACTTAAGGAAGTGTGTGTGTGGGGGGGGCATATGTTTGTGTTTTTTTAAAATCTGTTCTGAAGTAATTTTATTTAAAACATTAATAATATATATATATATATATATATATATATATATATAATGAGTCCACCTCTGTGGTCTGAAGATAGTATACTGCAGAGCGGCCCCGGGTTCAATCCTGATCGGGACAAGTTAATCTGGGTGAGGTATTTTCGGGACAAATATCAGGAAACTGTCCACCGTTGTCGTCTCGGGGTATCGTGCTGCCTTGTCACGCAGCGGGCCGCGTTCGACCCCGGTTGGGGGCAGTTTTTCTAGGTGAGGTTTTTATCGGGGTTTTTTCCTCACCTGTAAGACAAATGTCAGGAAAACGTTAAGGCCCAACGGTCCCCCCGAAATCATATGGCCATCAAAATCATCATCCTTTCATATTCATCTTAGGTTAAGTTTAGGATTAGGGACTCTCCTGGCGCACCATTATCATCATCATCATCACCCATCATAATCATCGGGGGCAACGTAACCCCGCCTTCCAGGCGCCCCAACCTCAGAAAGTGGGTTACAAGTACGCCATGCCCAGGAGATAAACCAGGAATGTCGAAAAGACAAACCTGGGGGCATTTGAAAAAAATATAATATCAGGAAACTTTAAAGACCCAAATGGTCCCTGAACATCATCTGGCCATCATTATCGGCATTATCTTATTCATTAAGTTTGAGATTAAGGTCTTTTCCTGGCGCATCATTACAACACCGTCATCACCTATCATATATCATCGGGACAGCGTAATCCACCTTCTAGGCGCCCCAATCTCAAAAGTGAGTCACAATAACGCCATGTCAGGAGACAATACCAGAATGTTGAATGACAACTAGGTGGCATTGAATAATATATAAGTTATACTAGCGGACCGGCGGACGTTGTCCTGCCCGAACGTTTCAATTCTCGTGCATGGCTGGACGATAAAGCATGAATTACTTTTTATAACCGTAAAATCCACTAATTAAGACGCAATTAGAAGTTCGTAAGAAAACTTCTTACTGCCATCTCTTACGGCTCAAGAAGCGTGCATGATATCACATTGTTTTCGCGCGGAATAAGTCTATAATGGAGATGACTATACATCTGACATAAAAAAATCCTATAACCCGATCGCAGCGGCCACCATACCGAGTCCAATTGTGAATCTAAACCATCCAGGGATCCACTCAAACACACACAACAAATTTGACCAAAATCACTCCAGTCGTTTAGGCAGTTTTTAATTTCGGATTTCAAGTACACCTCCAGCTTCTAATTGTCAGATTTCGCTCATTTTTTGGATATACCTACTACGGTTTTTTTAATAGGATATATGAGTTTCGTTCGAAAACATCGAAAATGTGACCGCAAGAGCGACTTTTAAATTTTCACTTCTGGAAAAACTCTTATATCTAATGTTGTTTTCAAATGCTGGGCCTTGGCATTGAAGCCATTAGCGTTCTCGCTCTCCAATATTTCTCTATGGTGGATCCAAACAGGTAATACTTCACAGGTTTGTAGATGTTCTACGTTCATTTTCTTCGTCTTTGTTGCATAGAGGACATTTTGGATTCGTGTAGATTCCTATTTTATATAAATGTTTGACCAAATAGTCATGTTCTGTAAGCAGTCTAAATTTAGCTACTGTAGTTTTTACGTGGAATTTCTGGAATAATATCTGGCTTCTTTACTAAAATATTCCATTTTTTGTCTTGGCTTTATTACATACGTCTTGGTTTTGTTTGGTTTTATATTTGTTTTTAATTATTCTTTTTATGGATGTGAAAGGTAAGCTTTTAGTAGTATTCTGAATTAGATTGGAGCCTTTTTTGGCAAGAAAATCAGCAGTGTCATTTCCAGCAATTCCACAATGTGCAGGTATCCATTGCAATTAAATTCTTTTCTGTAGTTTTTGAAGTTGTTGAATCATATCTAATTGTTTTATAGGATCCAATTGTGAATCTAAACCATCGAGGGACCCAATCAGACACACACACAAAAAATCATCAAAGTTGGTCCAGTCATTTAGGAAGAGTTCATTGACAAACACACGCATAAGAATTATATTGCAGATTTTCGCGGATATAAGTATGAATAAGAAAGCTTTCATGGGTTTTCCGCGTCATGGATTCAAGTTCGGCCTCTGGCCACTGAATCAGTGGCCGGAGGCCGAACTTGAATCCATGACGCGGAAAACCCAAGAAAAACTTCTTATTCATATATATAATGTATATATATGGTCTATGGATGAGTGTAGGTGTGTAGCTAAATATGTATTCATTATATATTCGTATGTACGTACGGCCAACATGCCTGTAAACGATTAAATGAGAATGATTTTCTTTCCTTTCGAAATGTCAATAAACCGTATAACTTTATGTAACTCTCAAGTTTCAGGGTATAATAGTAGCTCAATATGTCATGCTGAATTTACTATAAAATCCTCTTTGTTGTAGCTGTTTACAAAATAAGCGAATCGGGTTTAAACATATCGCAGTTAACTGCACCAGTTACTAGGATGGTAAAGATATTTTCACCTTTAAACAGAGTCAAATGGAGGCAAAGTGTTCTTTCAGTGGCCGGAGGCCGAACTTGAATCCATGACGCGGAAAACCCAAGAAAAACTTCTTATTCATATATATATATATATATATATATATGTATATATATGGTCTATGGATGAGTGTAGGTGTGTAGCTAAATATGTATTCATTTATATATTCGTATGTACGTACGGCCAACATGCCTGTAAACGATGTAAATGAGAATGTATTTCTTCCTTTCGAAATGTCAATAAACCGTATAACTTTATGTAACTCTCAAGTTTCAGGGTATAATAGTAGCTCAATATGTCATGCTGAATTTACTATAAAATCCTCTTTGTTGTAGCTGTTTACAAAATAAGCGAATCGGGTTTAAACATATCGCAGTTAACTGCACCAGTTACTAGGATGGTAAAGATATTTCACCTTTAAACAGAGTCAAATGGAGGCAAAGTGTTCTGCTAGGAGACTAAAAAGAACGAGATTCTCAATATCCGCCCTGGGATTTGCAGGAAATAGGAGTGAGGAAACTACACTCTGCAATACACCACCCTTATTACCTTCACTGCAATTGTAAAATTACAACGCGCTACCTGAAATCACCGACTAAATACAAATACACATATAAACATTTCTCTCCTTATGCTTGATCTTTTTTGAATGAGCATAGCGTATTTAACCAATTGGAAATTATGATAAAATAATTTCAGTTACATAAAATATAGGCCTAATAACTAGTAACGCTCAGGTCAACAAAGTTTGTGTTCGGAGCAGTTTGAGAACTTAAGATAAAGCTAATGAAATGTAAGAATTGAAATAAATTTAAATAAAAACACAAATGTAAATAATAGGGTAGAGTCGATACTAGTAAAATTCATGGTGAGATTCCGTTGAAATATTAAGTCACAATATTACAATTTATAAATGAAAATATAAAATAGTCACCTCATAGGTCCGTCTCCTCAACTTAAAATGTTTTAACACTCTGTAGGCCTTTCGGGACTAGTCCCATCATCAGCAGAACGAAGTAGGTCTGTGTTCGTTCTGCTGATGATGGGACTAGTCCCGAAAGGTTTACAGAGTGTTAAAGCATTTTAAGTTGAGGAGGCGGCCTGTAAGGTGACTATTTTATAGTTTTATTCATACATTTTAATATTGTAATAGGGCAGAAGGGGTGCTTTTGGCGCATTTTAAATTTAAATCATTATTATAATTAGGCCTATCTTTTAAAATTAATATGTTTAATTACTCTATAATTAAGCTTATTTACTAACCTATACAATATAATATTCATCTTCCTTAAATACTAGTATAACACTGAATAAAAAACTTATAAACAGCTATTTTTCTCAGTTATATTATATGGAGGCGAAACATGGACTTTTATTTAACGGAGGAAAGAAGATTACGAGTATTTGAGAATGAAGTTCTTAGGAACATTTTTGGGCCAAAAGGAGATGAACAGACAGGTGGCTGGAAAATACTACATTACATGATGTGTATATAGCCAGATATAATGACAGTTAAGTCTCGTAGATTGAGATGGGCAGGACATGTGGCACGTATGGATGATGAAAGTGGTGAATGAAAGCTTCTTGCAGGAAAACTAGAAGGAAAACGCCCAGTTGGTAGACCAAGAATGAGATGAGAGAATAGATTGTCCATGATTTGAAGGAAGTAGATTATACAGGGGATGATTCGAAAACATTTAGCTCAGGATAGAGGTGTAGAGGCCTATGGAGAGATATGTCCGCACGGCCATGAACCTACAGATTCGATAGAGCCAATGAGTTATATAGTTTAATTAATCTGAATAACTATAATACGTAGGATAATGTTACATAGGTCAATTGTCCCAAAACATTCTCTAATTAATGGAGAAACCCCATAAAATAGGTCAAGTATTTTTTTGAGTCCATAGCAGACAGATAAATAAACACTCACTCTCATTTTTATATAATCATCGTACACCATTCATGAATTTAGGCCAGTGTTTTTCGTTTCGGTCTCAACTAGACAGGGTCTAAAAGTCGTTCTTGTGGACGTTCAGGTCTTCATCGTCCTCGTGGGTGATAACGAAGAACTGCATTAGGAATCCTAGTAGGTGACATTCGGGATACATGTTGTAGCCATCTGTCTGTGTAGGTGGATATCTTTTCGTCTAAATGTTTCATGTGGAGTTCCTTTAAAATATCTTCATTCCTCTAATGGTCAAGTAGAGTATACCCAGCAATTCATTTACATATAAAATATAAATATCCTGAACTCATGTCCAACTTAGGATCTGTTCGAGGAATGAGATGAAGCCCCCTATATAGAAGTCTGTGAATGACAAGAGTGCCGGCCGACAAGCCCTGACGCACCATAACGGGAGCAGATGAACGAAATGAAACGAAATGGTTGAGGTATGGAGAAATGGTGGAATGAAATTGTGGCAAGGGAAAACGGGAGAAAACCCCGAGAAAAGTCTGCCCAATCTCCGTTTCGCCCACACTTCGAGTGACCGAGACTCGATCTCGGAACCCAAGCGGTGAGAGGCGAGCGTCTAACCGCTTGCACCACGGAGCCGCCTTAGTTTATATATAAATATTAAATAACTTTTACTTCCCGTATATTTATATTCTATTATGCAAAATACAATGAACAAATTGTATTCTAAAATACCTTTTCGCGATATTTGGCCGTGTCTTGTAGTATTGTCTTATCGTCGATGTTTCATCGCCTTCTGTGACATCTTCAGGAGATTTTCAGGAGAATTTGCTTGTGTAGATTTTCGTGATAACTGCTAATTAGTTGTTAATTTGTGTGATTTTTCCGTAACTATCACTTTTAGTAAATAATTTCTATTGGTTTAGTTTAAACATAGAGTAGCTTGCCCATTTGCTGTTGTATTTGTAACCAATATACTATGAACAAAGTTTGACATTTCATTTGTGCAGTTCACGTTTTACAAATTTCGTTAATAATCCTCCACATTTTACCTTCTCCTACTGTTTTGCAGTGCTTTGTTTAGTACAGATCATTAGTGGTAAATTGAAGTTGGGGATGTTGCCAGAATTACTGAAATTCGTTGTAAAAGTTTAGTTCGCTTGATTGTGGAGTGAACTATTAAAGGAGATAAACTACCTTATACACAGGGAAGTCGGTTAAATACAGAATTCTTTCACAAGTTCGTGTTATTAAAAATGCTGAAAATAATTTATGTGCTGGGAAATGGAGTTTCGTTTTTATTATTGTTGTAGGAAGGGGGATTTAACGCCTTAAATTTGATTAATGTAGAGTGAGATTTAAAAAAGTTATGACGGTAGGGAATCTCATCTTAAGGCAGGTCTCATTCACCAAACAAGAGAACACAATTAACGTGCAGCACTTGAGAGTGGAAATGCATGTTGTAGCCAGATTGTTTCTTGCATATATAAAATATGTTTATAGAGAATCCTGTAAAATCTTTGTCACTTGTGTGCACTACCATTTCTCATTGTAAATATAACTAACTCACTGGCACTATCTAACCAGTAGGTTCATGGCCATGCGGACATAAGCTCTCCATACACCCCTATCCTGAGCTAACATGTTTTCCAGTCGTCCTCTGTATAATATACTTTCCTCAAATCATGGTTAATGCTATTCTCCCATATCATTCTTTGTGTACGAACTTTTTTTTTATTTAAGAGCCCCACCACCATCCCCCTAGGTTTCCTCGGGCTTAATGCCCATATCCCCAGGTCTGCTCTTGTCCCTATTTATTATCTAGGGTAGTTTCTTTATTTAATTCATTATACTTTTACAGAATGCGGCTAGTTGAAACTTAATCTAAGGTCCCTATTAGGTTCGTCTTCCGGGCATATAGGCCGTGGTCCAGTCGTTCTTCTACTCGACGTTTCGTCTACTGCTGCGGTAGACATCTTCAGGAGATACTGCGTGCTCTCTGTGAACTCCTCAACAGTCGGCTGCAGACTGGCTGGTCGTTGGAAACTCCCTCCCTATTTATAGGCACGCCCCTGGTGGAGAGGCGATTTTCTGCGCGGTCCGTGTTGCGTGCTGTTTTTGTCCAGGCTGTCGCTAGCAGAAGTCATAGGCTTCGTTGTCGTATTGTGCAGTGCCGGGATCCAGATTTTGTTTATCTTCATGGTTTCTTCCTTTTTGTTAAAGGAATTTTGTGTTTATATATTTCAATGGCTTGTCTGTACAGTCTGGTGTAATAATGTGATGTTTGGGACAATACCTGTGTTTCTTCGAATCTTATTATATGTTCTTGGTTGTTCATCCAGTGTTCCGCTACGGCTGATTTTTCCTTTTGTTTTAGTCTACAATACCTCTTGTGTTCTTGCAATCTTGTGGTAACCATTCTTTTTGTTGTGCCGATATAAACCTGTCCACAACTGCAAGGGATGCGATATATACCGGCAGACTTAACGGATCTCTGTAGGTATATAATTGTAGACTTTCACGCCAGCCGACTGTTGAGGAGTTCACAGAAAGCACGCAGTATCTCCTGATGATGTCTACCGCAGCAGTAGATGAAACGTCGAGTAAGAAGACAACCAGACCACGGCCTATAAGCCCGGAAGACGAACCAAATATGGATCTCTTGTATCTTTGGCTGGGCGCAATATATTGCTGATTCTTTGTGTAGGTTTGTAGGTTGTAGATATGTTATATTTATTTAATATTCGACCAATTCTCGCCGTTATTGTCTTGATATATGGTAGGTACACCTTACCCTTTGCCTCCTCCTTGTTCCCGTTTTCGGTTTTGTATTTATTGGGATTTATGGCTCGGCGAAAATCTGTTTTGCTGTATCCATTGGATTGAAACGCTGCTTGGAGATGATTAATTTCTTCTTGTAGATACTGTGGTTCCGAAATCCTTTTGGCTCGTTCCACCGCAGCAGTAGACAAACGTCGAGTAGAAGAACGACTGGACCACGGCCTATATGCCCGAAGACGAACCTAATAGGGATCAAGACGCGGGCCGTGAAAGCCTACAGTTATACATTAATCTAAGGTGTTTACAGTTATATTACATTATGGTTTCTTAATCTAATTTTGTTTCTAATACAATGTAATAATAATATACATAAGATGGAAGTATTAATCTTATATCTATCTACTTAACGTAAACTTAATATTACAATTTATCAAGTATACATATTGATATATTCTAAGTTCTAATTCTACTTATTCTATCGTTGTTTTCGTCTTCTCTTCTTCAGCTCGTGTGCTTAGAGCTTTTTGTGTATACTCCGCGATCAACTTGTAGTTATTCTTTCTACATCCAGAATCGCAAAGGAGGAGGCCAGGCCTCCGTGCACGGCTATTTCTAGTTGTCTTCTGACAGCCACGCGCTGGCACAGCGGTATATCATGTGGTGCACGTCGTCTTCCTCTGCGATCTGACAATAGCATAGAGGGGCGTCGACAAGTTCTCTCTCGTGCAGTTTGCCTCTAAATGCCCATGTCCTTAGAGCAATTGAGTAATCGTGTGTACGAACTGGCCGTTTTCCCTCTGGTTTTCCCCCCACAAGCTTCTATGGTCTTATTTCATTCCGCATTAGTAACATGCCCTACCCATTTAGACCCGCCACCACTCCTAGGGATACCTGAGGGCAAAGCCCTATACTCCCTAGTCAACTGCCTTGTTATCCCTTGTCTTCTTCGCGAAAACCACTTCGGAACTTCATAAACTTAAAAACCAACTCCAACATTGGAGTTACCAATTCGGGTAAATTGGTTTGAACTATATAGTACGTCAGGTCGCTCGGTCCTGACGATTCCACAGTTGGTTCCCGGACTGCATGAGCCTGGCAGGGAGGACTACTTTTTTGGGAGCATAGCAGATCCACCGACCATCCCCCTGTTCTACCTCCAGGGACGCATCCTGCAGCCGTTGTGCATCGCAGTCTAGAGACTTAACTATTTTTATTATCTGGTTTCCTATAAAGACCATATATCTCAATGTTATGTAGCTTTCTCCATTCGCCATCTGTTGACCTCTCTTTGGCCCAAAAACGTTCCTAAGAACTTTATGCTCAAGTACTCGTAATATTTTCTCCTCTCTCAAAGTAAGAGTCCATGTTTCGCATTCATATAACCGAGAGAATAATAGTTTTATATGTTTTCAGTTCACCGTTTTTAGAGAGAAATTGGGATGACAAGAGTCTCTGTAGTGCATAATAACAAGCATTTCCAGAATTGAGCCTATGTTTAATTTGTTTGTGTAGGCCTATTCCATTCCTATTTGTTATTATTGTTCCTATGTATTTAATTTAGCCACTTCTTCATACTTTTCTTCATTTGTCATTAACTGTCCATTTACATTATATAATGTATTTCTACGTGCGAACATATATATAGTTTTATTGATATTTTCTTCCAGGCCCACTTCTTAGTAGGCCTATTACTCAGTAAAATGTGTTTGTTCGTACTTAACCACCTTCCTATCGCATGGAAAACTGTTTAGGTCAATATTTACAAAATAAAGTTATATTGGCCTATGTGTAATATATTCTTGATTTTTTCACTAGGAAAAAAATTAAGTTGTAATTTATAACAAACAAGTTAGAACCTATCTAACGTATAGTTGTATGAAATTGTATCCACTTTCCTATATTCCCAGACCCCGATATTCTATGAAGGTGTAGGACTGGGTGCCTTTTAGATACATTTACAAATAAAAATATTTATAGTTTATTTAGGAGTGTAACTTCGGAAAACGTATGAGCTATTTTCTTGAATTCATATAAAATGAAATTCGTATGTTTATGTCTTGTGTAGCTATGTATAAACAATGTTTTCATTTTTTTGCATGTTCCAATAAAAGGAGGAAAACTACATTCTTCTTACAGATATGTTAAGAAAATATGGAATTATTTACTATTTATAAATAATAAGCAAACATTTAAAATACAATGGGTTAGATTTTTTATTACGAATTTTCCACAATACAGTTGTTATCCTTCAACCCAAAGTGATTTATCGCCATAGGTTCTATCTAAGCACCTTCTTTCCTAATATATATCTAGCTTCCATACTTCTTCTCACTCCAACGTTCTCTAGGTCTACCTCTTCCACTTCTTCCATTAGCTTTCCAATCAAGGATCTTCTTTGGTATTCTGTCTTCTTCCATTCTTATGAGGTGTCCTTTTAACATTTCTAATTATCTGTGCATGCAGTTTACGTTTATTTTTGTATCAATATATCCATTATCCATACATGCTCTTGTTAATTAAATTTTTTATAATTATGTCAGCATTAAGACCATTAACCTATTATATGTGCAAATTTTCTTAAGTTTTTGAAAGGCTATTGAATTTTCAGAACTTATAACTGTCATCGTTGTGATTTTTATGAATGCATTTTTTGCCAACAGGTCAGTCATCTCTTCTTGAAGAGTTTCTACTTGTGATTTCAGTATCGAAGACTGGTAAGTTAAATGGATGTTTTCTGATTACATAACTTACACGTATATTTTTAGAGATTTCGATCATCTTGAATTGTACGGCGTTATGCATCAATCGGCTATGCGGTATTATGTAAGTTTCGAGAAAATACATTTAAAGTTTAAGTCAATCTTCACTATGTATTGTAGCGTCAAACTAACAATACTGAATCCATCATCCATTCATAGTAATTCTGCCCATGGTCAAGTCTTTCACTGCAATTATAGATTTTCATGCTATGCTTTGCAGTCTTACTAGGGAATTATATGTGTGGTAGCTTCCCGTTGCTTTCCACACCGGTGAAGGATGATGATGATAATGATAAGGATGATGATGATGACCGGATGATTTTCGGGGACCGTTGGGCCTTAAGGTTCCTGACATTTGTCTTACAGATGAGGAAAAACCCAGAAAAGAACCTCACCCAGGAGCCTGTCCCTCCCGAGAACCGAACCCGGACCCGCTGCCTGACAAGACACCATTTTCCTTGTTTGACAGATATACATCAACAATCTAAGAGCAGGAGCTTTTGGTGCTTAGGTGCATGATGCAAAATTTAGATTAGCATTAATGAAGATTTGATTTTATGGCCGTTTGTTGAAAAACATAGAATCTCTGATAGGACTGATGGCGTTTACATTTTTCTTTAATAATAAGGCTATAATTAAAGATTTGGCGCTAAAATTGTGTGTACAATTACTTCATGAACCAGTGTTACAGATGACAAATCTATTATTTTAAATGACGCTTAACCGGTTGATTCATACATTATGCAAATTAGGTATATGTATGTGTATATATGTTTTCATGTATATATTTGTGTTTATATGTATCTCTATGTGTGACCAGTCTCATGGGCTAGTGGTCAGCGTTTCTGACTATAGTTCATGAGGTCCCGGGTTTGATTCCTGGTCAGATCATGGGAATTTTTCCTTAAAGGGAATTATTCATGTGGTTGCCCATGGTGTGCAATTTAGGTTAAGATTAAGTTAAAGACTCTCCTGGTGCTTCATTCATCATTAATCACCAATCATATCATCGGGGTAACGTAACTCCGCCTTCCAGGTAGTCCTAACCTAAGAAATGGATACAATTCAGCCAATGCCAGAGGAGAAAGCCAGAAATGCCTTAAAAGAAAACTGTTGGCATTAGACACACACGCGCCGCATACACGAAAGCGCGCGCGCACACACACACACACACACACATAAGCACTCACACATACACAAGCACACACACACACACACACAAGCACTCACACATACACAAGCACTCACACATACACAAGCACTCACACATACACAAGCACTCACACACACATACACGCACACACGTACAAGCGCGCACACACGCACAAGCGCGCACACACGCGACACTAACACAAGCGCGCACACACGCACAAGCGCGCACACGCAGAAGCACAAGAACATACACACACATACACACAAGCACACATACACACGCACATGCAGACGCACAAGCACACGCACGCACGAGAACACGTACGCACACGCATGCACAAGCACACACACGCACAAGCACGCGCATGCACAAGCACACTCACGTACAAGCTAACACACGCACAAGCACACGCACACACCCACGCACAAGCTAACACACGCACACGCACACACCCACACACACGCACGCACCCACGCACAAGCACCCCCACGCACAAGCACACATACACCCACTCATACGCAAACACATAAGCACACGCACGCGCGCGCACACACGCACACGCATACACACATGCACACCCATAAACACACACATGCACTCGTGTTTATGAATGTGTTTGCATGTTGTTTCTTCCTTTTAGATGTTACAGGCCTTTTTACTGGTATAGACCTTAGTATTGCTTAAGCGATCACTCATTTTATAAGAGCTGACTATGCATTTCGTCCTTAAAACACTTTGTTAGCGTTTTAAAATATTATAAAACTCATAAAACATGCAAATAAAAACATAAATACAGCAGAAAATCACTGCATGTATTGATAAGCTCACTTTCAATTGTCAATTTTGTCAAAGTGTCAGTTTTGTTTTCTATAACTCAAAATTATGGCAATTATTTTTTTAGTTCTTACAATTTCAATTCTGCGCAGAGGTAGAACAAGTTTCAAGATGATTAAGTGTTTTTTGCTGCTAACTTACTCTGAATAAAATTACTACTTCCGTAATTTATAAGAATAATAACCAAGAAAACGTAATAACAATTAAAAACAAATTCACTGTTACTATCGAACCCGTAGGTCCACGGCCGCACAGACATAAGCTCTCCACACATCCCTATCCTGAGCTAATATTTTCCAATAATGTCGTGTATAATTTACTTCTATCAAAACATGATTAATATTACGTATTTTCCCACCACATACTTGGTCTACTAACTGCATGTTTTTCCTCTGATTTTCCTACAATAAGCTTCCATGCGTCTCTTTCATTCCTCGTGCCACGTGTTGCCCATCGTAGTCTATGAGACCTAACAGTTCTGATTATATCTAATTTCTTGTAAAGCACATTTAAGTCATTGAAGAAACCTTAATATTTATTCTACAAATTTTCAATATTTACACATCTTTCTGTGCCCAAAGTTTTATTTTCTTTCTCCACTCGTTTCTATCCACCACTCCATGCCCTCCAGTCCTCTTGTTCTCATTCCAGATCTTATTTCTTGCATCCACGAGTTTCACGGTCTTCTTTTCCTTCTTCTTCCAGATGGACATCATTCCAATGTTTTTCTGGGTAACCTTTCTTCTTGCATTCGTCGTACATGCCCTTATCAATTTAATTGATTGTGTCTTTATAATCTACAATTGAATATATGATTTTAATTTTTTTTCTCGTTTGACATTATTTCTTATTTTTTCTAATTTTGAACATCTTGCTGCTCTCCTCAAGAAATCCATTTCCATTGACATAAGTTTTGGTTGAATTTCCAAACTTCAGCTCCATAGGCCTATGTGACAGTACTTCTCGCTATTGAATTATATATTTGTAAATTATTTTTTCTGGTTATATGTCTGTTCCATAAGACTCTGTTCATCATTGCTGTTACTGCTCTACCTTTATTTATACTGTTCTTAATATCACTTTCTTGTTTATTAAGAAATAAATCCTAATATACAAAAGTATATCACACGAAGCTGACTGTAAAAAAATATACAGTATATTTTAATTCAGCAGAAACAAACTGGACTTGGCCCACTATCCAGCTTAAGTAATGTTAACCAATGTAATTGAATGACACCCGCGCATACACTGCATACAGCGAAAATTGCTGATGTTGGTCTACATGTGAGTTAGGTTAGGCAGGTAGGCTCATTAAAAGTACTTTTCGTTATGGGTTGGTGAGTCCGGGTTCAATCCCAGCACTTGGGAAATGGTCCTAGATTTCACCCAGCCCTTATAAAATGTTGTTTGTACATGACATTTCCATTGCAACATTTATTTTTAATTCTTTTTGAATAGTATAGTGTATAGAGGCCCATAATCTATATTGTCAAATGCAATTTATGTACTTGTAATTTGTGCTGGTTGAGTGGAAGAAAAAGCCTTATGGCCTTAACTCTGCCCGAAGAAATAAAAGTTATTATTATTATTATTATTATTATAAAATCGAGTATCGGGAATTGTAATGGCTGTAAAGTCTTCTGGAGGGAAGGGTTAGCAATCTTATCTCTTCCTCGAAACGTTTGACTTTGTATTGTGGATATTGCACGCTCATGAGCCTTCAAGGCTGTCTGTCAAACTTGTATATTTATTTAATATTTTTTATTTTAGTAGTTTCACAACATATTCCTTCGCCAACTTAATCTACTATCACTCTCCTCTACATCTGTCATTCTAATCTCCATCATGATACTCAAAACACCATCAATCCACTTTATTTTCGGCCGTCCTCTTCTTCTACCAAGTGACACCCATTCTAGTATTCTTCTTGGAAATCTGCATTCTGTCATTTTTTACATGACCATAACGTTTTAATTCTTTTTTTTTATGAAACCCAGAATTGAAGTTTGAACATTGATCTTTTATTTAATTACACCATTTCTCATTTCACCTCTTCTAGAAATTTCAGCTGGATGCCTCCAAGAACCTATTTCTGACGGATATCTTCATCATCATCAACAATCACGGATTAAGCCCATGTGGCTTGTTCCGGTATTATAGATTCTCATCCAAAAAATTGAATTCATGTGTTTTTCGGTCTACCAACATTCCTGACTCCTTTTGGTTTGTAATTAAGTATACTATTTGGTATATGTTCATCTTTCATTCTTTGAACATGTTATTTCCAGTTTTTTATAAATTAATTTATTTTACCTAAAAGTTTAAAATATTTAGCTCATTTCTAATATATTTATTTCTTCTTTTATCTAGATGTTTGCAACCTGCTATACTTCTCAGAAATCTCATTTCTGCTGCTTCTATGATCTTCTCTTCTCTTTTAGTTAAAATCCAAAATTTACTACCATACAACAGTAAGGGAACTGCCGTAACTTTATAAAATCTTAGTTTTGTTTCCTTTCTTGTATTTTTAAATATTCTCTTAAGTATGCCATATATATAATTTAATTTATTAAGTTTAAAGGTATTCATTTTTTATCTTTATACCTTAGTTTTATTAATTATTTGTACCAATAATTTTTAATTTTACAAAATATAAAACATGGGATAGAACCGGGAACAGGCAGTGGAACGTAATTTAAGCTTGGTGAGATGTAGTAACAGTCTTTTAGTACAAATTCTCGATATTCTCTTTTTCTTACTTAGAAACAAACTTTCCACTAAGAGTCTTTTTACTAAATCTCAGCTGGCAGAAAGTAACTGACAAAATATTGCATTGAAGAGGAAAATTAAGAAAAAGAGTGCTTGAACGCTACAGCAAACAAGGAAGGAAGAAAACCAACAGTTAAATGGACAGACGACAAATTTAGTGACGTTAAGGGAATATAACAATGACTCTTCATAAAGTTGACGCGCAATTCCCAAGGGATACGTATAAAGAGAAGATAAAATAAGAAAAACTTAAGAAGTTAGGCGTAAGAAAGATAAATTATTCCGCTACAACGTGTTTTAAAATATAAAAACATTGGAGCAAAGAACATAAAATTTAGTTGGTCTTTACCAAGTTTCTCAAGTGATTCATGTGCTACACAAACTGCTGTGACTCGGAAATTTACTTATTTTCTTTCTACAATGTACAGGGTGTCTCTAAAGTCACTATCCATTTCCATGAAAACACTACTATTTTCTTTTCTTTTCTTCAATACACTGTTAGCTTACTGTACGCCTTGGGGGCTTACTGTTAACGTTAACAAAACTAAAGCAATGCCTTTTAAAAACGGGTCGGTGTACAGCGGGACGGAAAGGTGGACATACCGTAGTGATAATTTAGAAAATGTTAAAAACTTTGTCTACTTGGGGATGATTTTGACAATGAATGGAAAATGGACGAACACATCGAGAATGCAACAATGAGGGCTAGGAGTCGGACACGCGAAATGCTTACTAATATGTCAAAATTGCGAAACGTACCGATGCATACACTAGAACAGGTTTAATTTTTCGACTGTGAGAGCGACCATGCTGTATGACTCATAATTATTGGGTTGGGAACGAACGGGGACAATAGATAAAAATTCAAGCTATGTTTCTTAAGAGAGCGTTGAGATTAGCAACGGGGACTTCAAATTGTGACATACTTAAAGAACTCGGTACATTGTTAGACACAATAAGGGGCAAAATTATGGTTATTAGGTATTGATTGGACATAATAAACGGGAATCAGGACTCACTCAGAGCAGAGTGTTACAAGGAACAGAGAAGGTCGTGTGTTTCGGGGATTGGATAATCAGTGTAGAAAGGGGATTGAAGGGCATATGGTTGGATTGAGTATGGGAGAGGAATACGGGGAATAATATAAATGTTTGGAGGAAAGTTCAGAAGAGATTAATTTATATAGACAGGCAGTATATAGAAGCCGAGTGTAGCCAGAAAATATCGCTCATCCTGCAGTCGGAACTAAAACTTTCGTGGAGAAGAGAGAATTATATTGACTCTTTGGAAGGGGATGATAGAAGTGCTATTGCATGGTTTCGTTAGGGGGGATGGATGACCATAATTTAACAAGTGAAGAAGGCATTAAACTGTGCCCTCTATGCGATGACGTGAAAACTAGCAACATATTATTGCATTCTGTAGAGAGACAATGCAACTTAGATTACAGTTGCTATCGGAGAGATTTCTCAGGTCGCATCGTGGGAGAGTGGCGTGCTAGGATCTTTTAGGACGGATCGAGAGTGAAGTGAAAACATGCAAATTTTTAGGTACAGTAAGGGAATTGAGGTATAGCAAAATTGGAGATCAATAAGGATATTGTATTATCATAAGTAATGCCACGAGTGATTTCCAAATTATCGATAAATTCACGACTCACGAAGTGAGGAGTGAATTTATCTAGAGAATTTGGAAATCAAGAGTGGCATTTGTTAGTACTATTTAACGAATAAAATTAAGCTGTTTACTCACAAATCATTATTTAAATATAGTTATTTTAAAATATTTATATATTTAATGTAAACGGGGATGTTTGAAAACAAATGAGAAGCGATAGGTACGGTTCATCTGATTCTTTTCTTTATCACTGCAACCAGATCATACTGTTTATTTCCAAAGGAACGCAATATTGTAAGAATGGTCTCTAGTGGAGAAAAAATGAAACACATCAAACTGTAGACCTATATTAATTCATTTCTGATGTCGTATGATGTAAATATGACAATTATATTTTCTGGATTGTTACCTGGGAAAAAATACATTTAAGGAAGTGCAAACAGTAGTTTCTTTTTTTGGTGGTATAATCAATTGCTACAAATGTTTTTATATTAACTCCCGCATGCGGCATGTGTTGACGTTTATGCACTATATATATATATATATATATATATATATATATACAATCCGGTAGCCGTATTTCTCACAGGCTCAGTCACTGCAAAATAATGGTCAGACCTGTTCAGAATATTAAAAAGGAGGAGCCTTCTTTAATATGGTAATTATAACATTGATAAATATTTCGTGAAACACGACTCTGATTGGTTGTAAAACAGAAATCATTGAAACGTGATTGGCCATTGAGTCCCATTTGGGGCATGAGTTAAATAGTCAATAATAAGAATCTCAATAATGTCTTTGTTTTCGAACTTCAATTATGTAATAAGTAGTCTTGACAAGTTGAATAGCCTGATAGTGCATTTGATGTCTACAGGACAGGGGGGGGGGATAAGAGCGCGCGCGTGTGTATGTGTGTGGGGTGTGTGTGTATGTTTATGTGTGTGTTTTTACATCCTTTATATTAGCTTGACTTGTATCTATCTATGTAACGGAATCTTTCAACGCGATTTTCGCCCACTTAAAATAATTGGATCGATTTGAAACTTTGTATACTTGTAAAGGACCCGTGACAATACACTTATTTCATTTTTTCTAAAATCCTGTCCAGAATCAGCAGAAAATTAAAAAAGTGTCTTTGTATCTATGTAACGGAATCTTTGAACACGATTTCCACTCGCTTAGAAACATTGGATTGATTTGAAACTTTATATACTTGTGGATAATCCGTGACAATACAATGATTTCATATTTTGTTTCTAAAATCCTAGCCAGAATCATCACAAAATAAAAAAAAAATGAAAACTGGTATAATAGGTTGCGGACTTGTCGACTTTTTAGTCAATCGTTGTAAGAACTCAGTTGGTAGAGCGGTGAACTCTAATGGTATGTAATTTCAGTAATCCATAGGTCGCTGGTTCAAATCCGGCTGGGAGGATTTTTTTTAGAAGAGTATTACTTTTAGCTCATACTACAATAATATCGGATTTAAAGATATTTACATTTTTATCTTATTCTGTAAAATATTAAAACTGAAAAATAAAAAAAATAACAAATAATAGTTTTAAAAAACTAAAAAAACACGCTTTAGTAGAAATCCGAACTAAAATATGAAAAAATAATTTTAATTTCCAACACGCTTGGGATAAAATTAAAGTGGTCAACAAAAAAATAATTACCAATACATATAGAATAAAACTAGAGTTATCAACGAAAATAAAATAATTTTACCATCAAAAGCGTGGGGTGCTTTTTATGATTTTTCCATTTTCTTCTTAGAGACTTTACATTTGCCAATGTCTGTTTATGATCAGATACATTAATTGATATAGAGCACCCAACGCTTTTGATGGTAAAATTATTTTATTTTTGTTGATAAATCTACTTTTATTCTATATGTATTGGACATTATTTTTTTGTTGACCACTTTAATTTTATCCCAAGCGTGTTGAAAATTAAAATTATTTTGTCATATTTTAGTTCGGTTTTCTACTAAAGCGTAATTTTTTACTTTTTTAAAACTATTATTTATTTCTCTCTTTTTTTAATTTGTTTGAGGCATTTTTTTAAAATTATTAATAATCATAATGAGACTTTCTTTATATCCATACAGATGGTATTTTCATGGATGAGTGTAGATGTGTATTATTGTGTATGTAGTGTAGACATAGATTTTAAGTATATTCATTGTTTTGATACACTTTTATATAGGTGTATAGCCATGTAGGTATTTGTTTATATTATAATGATTATTTTTTATTCGTGGAAAAGTAATGCACGTATACTGCTAAGCAGGCCCGTACGCAATGTAATGCATAAGTATTTCCTTTCTTAACACTAATAAGATTCATGATGTTCACAATTTTATGTTTTTATTATTTCCTTTCTTTTGAAAAAAAGGCTATAAATTCCATTCCATAGTGCAATATTTTAGCACGGAAGAACGGGTTGCCATTGTGCACGGGTACAGGTATTGTCATATGAAGATTTCGGAGCTAAATTTACCCATAAATTCCGTAAACCAGTCCCAACAATGGCACACATTTATCTGTTTATAGACAAATTTAATCGTACCGGTAGTGTGTGTGATGAGGTACGTCATGGATGTCCACATGTAACAGCAGAAACGGTGCAGCAGGTTCATATTGCCAGTGAAAGTCCGAATGCATCAACTCGACGCCTCAATAGGTAGTTGAATGCACAGTGTGGAAAATTCTACGTTTCGCTCTAAGAAAATTATCTTATCATATCTGCTTGATTTACGGAATCGTATCACAGAAGCACCAGACTTTTTTACGGTTTAAATGTTAAGATCTACATTTCGTTTCACAGCTGAAAGATGGGAGTATGTTTTCACATAGATGGCGGTCATGTATAAAGGCTGAAAACTATTTATAAAACTTTACAATAACACTGATTTTTCAGTCATTGCCTTCTTTCATTGAAATTAATAGTGACTTTAGAGACATTCTGTATATATTCTGCAGAAGAAGGAATGGACGGTAAGACTGGCTTATACAGTCTGAGATACGTTCTTGTACCGACTCTATGCTGAAGGATATCTGTACATTTAATAACACTGGTCAACATGATTTTTGTCTCATTTGTACCAATAGTTGTACTTAATGCAGTTTTTTTTATCGTGTTTTCAAATATGTATTTGGAATTTATCCATCACCCACAGTTTTTTTTAATTTCAATTTCAATTAATGGATTTAAATAATTATTTTTTTAATAAACATTTTTTCGTCCATTTGTCCATTGTAAAATAAAACCAAATGAGCTAACTCAAATGATTTCAGCTATGGAAAAGAGAAATCAAGGCCAATGGAATCCTAATATGCTGGCCGATTATTGTTAGACCATCAAGAGGGATATTCCACAGGCGAAATATAGCAGAAAATCTTCATTTATTACTTTCAAGGTGAGTCCGAATGTTCGAACATTGTGTAGTTACGAATGTAGAAAATATTAAAGTGTTTGAAATTATAAATTCCTCTCTCTCGGAAACCTTGCGTGATGGAGAAAAACCGATATCATATTTGAATTCAGAAAAAAAAAAAAAACTATCAGAATCATATATTTTCTTTCTGAGACAAAACAAAGTTTACTTTTGTTGCTCAGTGTAATTTACCATACAAAAGTAACTCACTTGCACTATCGAAACCGCGATCATAAGCTCTCATACATCCCTATCCTGAGCTAATGTTTTTTTATCATCCCTTGATTATTCTACTTCTCTCAAATCATTGTTAATATTATTATCTTACCTCATTCTTAGTCTATCAATTGGACGTTTGCCCTCTGGTTTTCCTACATGAAGTTTTCATTCCCCATTCGTGCCACATGTCTTGTCCATCGCAGTCTAATAGACTTAGCTGTTCTTATTATATATGGTTTCCTCTAAATATCCTAAATATCATATAGCTTACTGTTTAATAGTCTTCTCCATTCCCCTGTCTGTTTATCACGCTTTCCTAAGAGCTTTATTCTCAAATACTTCTAATCGTTTCTCCTCCCTTAAGGTAAGGTACCATTTTTCGCATCCATGTAATATAACTGGGAGAATAACAGTTTTACATATTTTCAGTTTAACTTTTTTGAGAGGAGTTGGAACGACAAGAATCCATGTAATGCATAACAACATGAATTCCCAGAACTGAATTTATGTTTAATTCGTTTGTGCATCTCTTTCCTGTTTGTGATTATTATTCCGGGGTATTTGTATTCGAATTACGAGTATTTGAGAATAAATACTGATACAACAATAACTAAAATAATAAGCACATGTGAAATGAAAATCTTAAGAACTATTCATGGGAAAACATTATTTGATAAAATAAACAACACAGAAATTAGGGACAAACATCATATTCAAGACATAACCAAATTTATTATAGATAGACGAAAATATTGGAAAGGTCATATAGAAAGAATGGGAGAAAATCGACTTGCAAAAAGAGCTAAAGAAGATAGACCAATGGACGGGAGAAGAACAAGAAGAAGACCAGTCAAGAGATGAATAGACAGTGAATGCACATCCATTACATCTTCCTCCGAGGAGTGATTTTGGAAATAAACAGGATGAAATTCCTACAAATTATGTTTATGAAGAAGAGAATACCTACATTTCTTAGGAAAAATTTTGGATCAAAGAGAGATGGACGGGTGAATTTAGAAATCTACATAACTTCGAGCTACATAGTCTTAATACGAATCCAGATATAATGACAGTTAAGTCTGGTAGACTGCGATGGGCAGAACATGTGGCACGAATAGGAAACGAAAGAGATGCATGGAAGCTTCTCATAGGAAAACCAGAGGGAAAATACCCAGTTGGTAGAATAAGAATGCGGTGGGAGAATAACATTAACTATGATTTGAGGGAAGTAGATTATACAGGGGATGATTGGAAAACATTGGTTTCAGGATAGGGATGTATAGAGAGTTTATGTCCGCGCGGCCATGAGCCTACTGGTTCGATAGCGCCAGTGAGTTAGTTAAATCGAATCAGGATAGTTTAATGACTATCAGTGTTCTCATATAAAAACTAACCTTGGAATTTTGATGACAATCTCCACTCTGCTTTGAGTCAAGAGACTAAATAATTAGCTGTGAATTTTAAGAAAATAACAGAAATCTCGACTCGAATTTCTTGGAGGAAAAACAACAGTCCTTGATGCAAGTACGAATGAGTGTATTAATGGAATTTATGGGCATTTCGAAGGAATGTACCAATTAAAATGCAGATGATGGAACATTGTTTTTTAAAGGCCTCCATATTGGGACTATTTGATGGAGTTCAATAATTTAGTTGAAGACGACTGACTTGCCATATTCCAATTTTATATTTAACATCTTATTTTGAAGAAAAATAAATACTTTTTTTTATATTGCGCACCGACCTGTTTGGCCGTTTTGTTCCATGAATAAAAAGAAATATGATGTGATATGGCTAATTTTGTACATTAACGTCTGTTCTATGTTGTATTTCTTTATTCACATAATTCGTTTTGTATATTAGCATCTATACTATGTCCTCTTTTTCATTTATTCGGCTATTTCGTCTAATTCTTTATACGCTAACTATAAAATGATCGGTGGAAATTTAAAGTAACGCCTACCATCTCTAACTCAGACTGCACGCACAACAGAAATGTTAGAGAAGTTGCCAGTTGTGCATGGCGACATCACCATTAGACTAGTCTCATAAAACGGCTTTTTTATTCACGACACATTCTCTATTAACGTGTGTTCAAAGCGGCGTGTTTAGTTTAGGCTAAATTTTGTACAAAGGATGGAATCGTCTACATGGACCCCAGGTTGTTATATGGATGAGGGAGAATATTTTGTTCACTCCTATACTAATAATGACCTAATTATTCTGTTTTTAGGGAAGTAAGTTGAATTACCAGAGAAGCCTCGGTATCCATTGACAACGCCATGTAATTGCTTAACTTACTTCCATAGGGAAGAAAAGTAATTTACTTAGTTAATAATGCACATTTTAATTTACACCAGTCCTTAAATATTCTGTATACTTTTTCACATATATTTTTCGACTATGCTGGTAGTAGAAACTAAACCGCAGCATTCGCCGCTTCCTCTACTTCAAAATTAATCATATATGTAATTAATATGCAGTCTGAAACTGTTACTTAAATGTCTTGCACTAATTCGGACAACAATAAGCAATTGCAGTTGTTTCATCAACATTCCCTTGCTATCAAACAATTGAACTCTACAAACCAAGATATAAATTCACACGAAATATAAAAATTAAACATAATTATTAGTATAGGAGTGAACAAAATTATATACGCAATTGGGGAAGTAAGTACATTACTAGTCTCGAACTTATTTGTTAGTCCTCGCTAAAGCTCGGGTTCAAACACGTCCTCGATTAGTAATGTACTACTTACTTCCCTTGTTACGTATGCACATAACTAATATATCTGTTCATTTTATATGTGCGGGGATGTAAAAACTATACTTATTTATTCACATACTTTTCTTTAATCGCAAATACGGAAGAAATGTCCTTGCACAATGATATTGCAAAGATATTTCTTTTAAAAAATACAATAGATTTACACTACTGCAACTATGCCACTACTATTATTAAAATTATATATATAACTGACACTGTCGAACACGAGGAACCTTAAACCTGAAATAAAATGGTTGTGAGCAAATTCCCCCCCTTCACATCCAGTTTTGAAATGCGAACCGAATGACCTGAGCTGTTAAAATGAACTGTTTTATGTATTAATTTCAAACTATAGAGCCCCCATAAAAATAATATTCAGTTTTCAAGAAGGGGATCAATGTGAAATATATTAAAACACAATATGAATAAAGATGAAGAACAATATAAGAACAGTAAAGTATATGAAAATGAGAACAGAAAAGAAAAGCGAATTTTGCTAGAACTAAACAATATGCATCATAAAATATAATTTACAGAGGAGATGGAACTTAATAACAAAATAAACTATCTAGACCTTACCATAACGAAAAACATACACAAGAAGAAACTTGAAATAAATATTTTCCACAAATAATATGCTCACCATTAATAAGAAATCTAGATACTCATACCAATATAAAATCAGCACATTTAATAATTTAATTAACAGAATGTTAAAGTTACCCTTGAACAAAACAAATTATAACAAAGAATTACAATATATTAGAAACATGGCGAAAAGCAACGGTTTCAAGAAACAAATCATTGATAAGCTTATAAAGAAACAAAAAAAATGACGTAAACAATATAACAAAACTTGAAAGAGAATCAGATAATAATAAATCATGGTTACATTAACATACACAGGAAATGAAACCACAAAACTAGCCAGAACTTTAAAAAAAAAAAAAACATTAACGTAGCTTATAAAACAGGAAACAAATTAAACAACATAATATACAATGGCATAGAAGAACACAGCAAATTCAAAAACAAGGGAGTCTACAAACGAACATGTAAAGACTGCAATAAATTGTATATTGGCAGGACAAGCAGAAATTTCAATACAAGATATAAGGAACACCAAAAATATTTCATGCGCGCGGGTAATAAATCAAGCTATGAAACATCTCATTCACGCAGGTCACCAAATGAACACAATTGAAAATACTCTCACGATAATCTACAGAGAAAATATTCCAGCAAAGATAAACATATTTGAAGACCTCGAAATTATAAAGGAAATAAACAACACCTCACTTCTTAATGACAACCCATTGTACGAGATCATCAAAAACAAGTCAGTTGCTGCTACAAACACTTAGAGTATACATCATCGTAAACAACGACAAATAGTAGCAGAAGCTCAACCTGTTGATGATGGAAGTTAACTTCCGAAAGGCCTACAGTTAATTTTATATACACCATTTTAACAATGTTAAGGACGATGGCACCTGCCAACATGTACATTTTAATTTTTAACTTTTATCTTATGACTATTCACAACGGAATTTGATATGAATTTTATTAGTATTGACAGTAAAGTATCGTAGACTGGGATGGGCAGGGCATGTGGCACGAATGGTGAATTAGAAAAGGGCATGGGAACTTCTTGTAGGAAAACCAGAGGGTAAACTCCAGTTGGTAGACCAAGGATGAAGTGGAGAATAACATAACCTATGATTTGAGGGAAGCAGATTAAACAGGGGATGATTGGAAAACATTAGCTCAGTATAGGGATGTGTGGAGAGCATATGTCCGCGCAGTCATGAACCTACGGATTCGATAGTGATAGTGAGATTAGTTAGTCCCTTAAAAACAATACTGTTTTCAAGAAAGGAATCAGTGAGAAAATAATTTAACTATTTTTGGAATTCCCTTCCGACCTATCTGAGAGACTATCAAACTGTAACATCGTTCAAAAACAAACTAAATAATTATTTAATAACAAACTAGTAGTAGTAGGACTTTATTAGACAAAAAGTAAGATATTTACAATATTATTTACAAATATGGGTCGCACGGGCAGTAAGCCGTACGTGCTGTTGACAGTCCGTTACAATAAAGTAATAATTGGTACTAGTGTAAAGAAAAATAAACATAAAAAAAGCAATAACATTACGATTACATAAAGAAAACACAATAATATTACAATTAAATAATAACACAATAGCATTATACACTAAAAAATATTAACATTACAATTACATAAAGAAAACACAATAATATTACAATTAAATAATAACACAATAGCATTATACACTAATTAATTTATATATAATAACAAACTAACTTATACACCTTACAGATAGTATTCTTTTAACAATTGATAAATTAAATTATTTATGAAAATAATATTAAGATTAACAGATATTTATATTTGTTTTAAATATTGTCCATGCATCCATAGTAATTCTGCCCGAGGGCAGGTCTTTCACTGCAATCACAGCATTTTCATGCTATGTTTTGCAGCTTTACTAGGGAATTGTAAGTGTGGTAGCTTCCCGTTGCTTTTCACACCGGTCAAGGATGATGATGATGGCCATATGATTTCGGGGCGTTTCGGCCTTAAAGTTTTCCTGTCTTTGTCTTACAGATGAGGAAAAATCCCGATAAAAACCTCACCCAAAAAACTGCCCCGATTGGGGATCGAACCCGGGCCCGCTGCGTGACAAGGCAGCACGCTACCTCGAGACCACAGCGATGGACTTAAATATTGTATAACCACGAAATTAGTTTTCTATATCTCATTATTTTTCACTGCTTTTTATGTACATTAGACAGGGACAGTCTACCAAACAATTTAATTTATCATGCTTGTATACATTTTATTAGTTTTAATTTAATCTTAACTATCATTTTCATGGTTATATTATAGATCGTAATGTAATAGATATTATCTTATTAATCAAATCTTCATTTAGTATTTGATATGAGAGTTAATTGTGATCGTTATATTCTAATGTAACATATGTTTGTCATCGTGAATGGAAGAGAAGTCCACATGGTCTTAACTCCAGCAGGATAAATAAATAAATACATAAATAAATAAATATTAAAAAATATATATCAAAATAATAAGAATACGGATGAGGAACAGAAATGTTCAACTAGAAAACACTGATTAAATGAAGGAAGTCTCGAATTATTGATTTAATTCAAGAACACATGTGCTAATTCAAGAACACATGTGCGATAAGCCGAGAGGTGCTCTGCATCGCACACACGTAGTTCGAATCCTAGAGGGAATATCTCTTCTCTAACATTCCGCTCCTTGCGTCTTCCCGAGGGGGCGGACGTCACCCCTTTTCTGTACTCCCATCCACCCTCTTTTTTTATAGCGGAGCCTCATAAATAATGGAGCAGGTTCGACGTGAAGTATACAAGCCACTGTGAAGAGCAACATTCGCACAAGTGACAAGGACAACTGAACGAGTGCCACGTACAAATATTTCAACTTGTAGAAAGTCTGAAAAAAAACTGAATTATTTTTTTTCATCAAACAAAATGCTTCCCACGTTGAACTTTACAATGATGATGGTGTTAAGATGTAGCGAGCTTTTTATTAAAATTTGTACAACAGAGACAAGCTTTTTGTAGGAAAGCAATCGGAAATGGATGTAGTAATTCATATTATATTTCTTTTATAAAAAATGTAGGGAAAAGTTCCAGAAAGTTAAAGAAATGGAAGGAAAATTGAAAATTGCATATCTCACAATGTAAAAAAAAATGCTAGGGGAGTGCACGAAGGTTAAAAGCGGGTCGCAGGGTGCAGGGTAATTTGTAATGGAATTGTAAAGAAACGCAAATGTATTGCTATTCAGAAGAAATAAGAAATGGAAGAAGGGAAAGTCAGAGAAGAATAGTTACGTATAAAGAAAGTTTAGCATTCGAGGAGACATAAGAAAGGAAAAAAGAGATATATCGCTGTATTGGATCTGAAGTGCGATGAGAAATGGAAGAAGGGGAAATATATAAATGTTATATTGGAAATCAATTACCATTTAGAGACGAATTAAAGGGCGAAGCTGCCTCCGTGAAAATGGATTCCCGTCCGTCGTACAATTTGAAGAAAATGGACATTTTCCCGAAACTCTAGCGAAGTTTACAAGGAACCGCGTTAGTGCTGTCAAATACAATTCGATAATTTATTTTCATAGGATTATTTCCGAATCATCCCTCCGTGATATAGTTGGCACGTGTTTGCATTTTAAAATTGTGATTGAAGCAACAATATTTTGGGTATTCTGTGCCACATGCCACCTATGTAAATTCAAAATGAAATAAAGAAACGTAAAACAAACAATTTATTGTTGCATTAAGTGAATGATTACCTGAGAGAAATATACATGTTGACTTATTAAAAATAAATAATAGTTTTAGAAAACCGAACTAATGAAAAATAATTTTAATTTCCAACACGCTTGGGATAAATTTAAAGTGGTCAACAAAAAAATCATCTCCAACACATATAGAATAAAACTAGAATTATCAACAAAAAGAAAATAATTTTACCATCAAAAGCGTGGGGTGCTCTATATCAATTAATATATTTGATAATAAACAGATATTGGTAAAAGTAAAGTCTCTAAGAAGATCATGTAAAAATCATAAAAAGCACCCCACGCTTTTGATGGTAAAATTATTTTCTTTTTGTTGATAACTGTAATTTTATTCTATATGTGTTGGAGATGATTTTTTTGTTGACCACTTTATTTTATCTCAAGCGTATTGGAAATTAAAATTATATTCCATTTTTTAGTATTCTAATAAAGCGTGTTCTTTTAGTTTTTTAAAACTAATATTTATTTTTTTATTTTTAATATTTTACAGAATAAGATAAGAATGTAAATATCTTTAAATTCCATACTATTGTAGTATGAGCTAAAATAT
>JASPKZ010000513.1:0-68481 GCA_030220185.1 Diploptera punctata
GGGAGAGAGAGCGAAGAGGAGAGGAGAGGAGAGAGAGAGGGAGAGAAGTGGTTTCCTGCCCCTAACACTTTAATTTTTTCATATTTAATTATAATCTAATTTTTGATATTTATATATTCATTTATTCCGTATGATAGTAATTTTTTATTTTTTCTAATTTTGAACATCTTGCTGCTCTTCTTATGAAATCCATTTCCATCGACATAAGTTTTTCTTCTAAGTTTTTGTTGAATTTTCAAACTTCAACTCCGTATGTACTTCTCACTATTGAATTATATATTTGTAACTTTTTTTTCTGTTTATATGTCTGTTCCACGGGACTCCATTCGTCATTGCTGTTATTGCTCTACCTTCATTCATTCTGTTCTTAATATCACTTTCTTGTTTATCCTCTTTATCTAATTTATCCCCAGATGCTCAAATTTATCACATCCTCTAATATACCCCTTTTGATATTCGAATATTAAATGTTTGGTTTTTGCTCCACATCCCATATAGAATATTTTCTTCTAAATTAATTTTCAAACCCCAGTTATCGTATTTGTCCAATAATTTTCTGAACATAAATTCCATGTCTTCATATTCTTGAGCAATTATTATCTGGATATCTGCAAATAACAGTGTAAATATTGTATTTATGGATCCATTGATCCATCTCCATTCCTGCACATTTTTTTGCTCCAGTTTGACAGTGCTTTATGTATAAATATCTTAAATAATGTGGGTGATATGCTACATGCTACGACCTTGACGAAGGCCTCTTGTGACTTTAATTTCTTCTGATACACATTTTCCAATTTAAATTTTAGATACTGTATTTTTATACACATTTTTAATTGCATTAATAATTGTATCGTTTATGTCCGTATCTTCTAATGCTTCCCATAACTTTTGTAAACGTACGTTGTCATATGCTTTTTCTAAATAAACAAATATGAAATGAACTTGTTGTTTGTTGTTATTAGTCTTTTCAATCAATTGTTTTACCACAAACATATGATAAATTGTAGATCTCGCAGACCTAAAGCCTGCTTGTACTTCATTCTCCTCATGCTTACAATTTTCTTCCAATTATTATTAGATGATTTTTCCATATATTTATATACGGTTAAAACATTCATTACGGCGATTCCTCTATAATTATTGCACTCTCTTTTCTTTCTTTCTTATGATTGATTGATATCAACCCAATTTTCCATTTTATTGGTACACCTTCTCCGTTTAGGTATATCTGAAAACGTCTCCTTAACAATTCAAACAATTTCCATGTACCATATTTAATTAATTATGGCTGTACTCCTCCTTTCCCACAAGCCGTTTTATTTCTTAAACTGTCAATTGCTGTCTCTACTATCTCAAAATCTAAATGTATACTCGTTCTGTTTTGATCATCAGTTTTCCCTAATAATAATGATACAAATGATAATAATGATAATAATAATAATAACAACAATAATAATAATAATAATAATAATAATAATAATAATAATAATAATAATAACAACACGTTCAAATTATTTTTTGTTTCTTGTTTTCTGTTTCGTTCACAATGTTATTCATTTTTTAATTTACTTTATCCCCTGCCCCATCGGAATCGAACCCGCGTCGTCAGAGTAGAAGGCAGAGACTCCAACAATTACGCCACGGCGACGGACAGAATCAATTCATATAACATCATTACTCTCGAGCAGTTCTAGGAACCGGTATTGTATTCACGTGCTTCTGTTGTACCTCTTTAATCTCTGGGGGTCCGCTTATCGGTCCCCACGCTGCTCTCACAACAGCAACAGGGAGTGTCCCCGAGTGGCGGATAGGGGAACGGCTGATGGATCTGCTTGTCAATCCTCCCGGCTTGGTCCAGTCGGACCCGCTGGCTATTTGTGAGGTCGTCAGGAATAGAGGGACCTGACATACTATTGCTCATGCTACGCCCACTTCAGCGAAAGATCGCGTCCCCTATGTGACGTAGAGGGGGAAGTCGATGGATCTGCTAAGTCAGTCCTCCCGGCTAAGTCAGATGAACTCGCGGACCATAAGTGGGATTCACAGGTGACGAGTGCCCCGTTGTACTATAAACTCACCGTCCTGGTCACACAACAGGACCTTGCGGCCACCGTGGCGGAGTGTCAGGGTTCATCGGCGTAGTAATACGATGCGCTGCGTCGATGCCCTGGTTATTTGCTCGAGGACCATCTGTGGGGGCACCGAGTGAGATGAGCACCTTGTGTGTCTACATTGATCAGTGTGCTGGACTCACAGCAGCAGCACGACGAGACCCAGTCTTGCGAACGGGATGGCTGGGACAATACCAAGGCGCTTTTTTCCCGGGTAAATGCAGGCCAGGTCAGAGGACTCGGCGACGGAGGGGTTGCAGTCTTTTGGGCGTTGGAACTTGCACCGTCTCCTGGACAGTACAAGCTGATTCGAGGACAATCTGTGAGGTCGCCAGGATTTGAACGACCTGACGTACTAGTGCTCAGGATAGACCCACTTCAGCAACAAACGTGTCCCAACGTGGCTACCGGGAAAACTTCGGTGGATCTGCTAGTCAGTCCTCCCGGCTAAGTCCGAGGGACTCATGGATCATTAGTGGGGTCGGCAGGAAACGCCCTGTCGTAATATTTGCTTAACTGTTGGAGTTTGCGAGCTCCGTGCTGACCCTCAACGGCGGCAGGACACGTCCTTCGGCGGCTGACCAGGACACGGCCCGGATCAGCGCATTAAGGGAGGGGGACTCTCGGTTCAGCCTACGGGCTCATGGACCAACTGTCGATTCGCCAGGAGATGAGCACCTGGAATGTAATAAAGTTTCACCCTGTGGTGGCTTGGTGGGTCAAGCCTAGCCGGTCTCACAACGGCTGCAGGATGCGTCCATGGAGGCAGAAATAGAGGGATGGTTGCTGGATGTGCGATGCCTGAACGCAAAGCAGTCCTGCCGCCTAAGCTCAAAGGGCTCGTGGACCAACTGTGGGGTCGTCAAGGGTGAGCGACATGACATACTATGTAGCTTACCATTCTTACCCGAATGGTCACTCCAAAACCTTCTCCCGGGTTGTTGGTTTTAAGCCTGAGAACTTGGAGTGGTCGCGCAGTAGATAAGGGAGAAAAAGAAGTTGAGACTTAGGAAAATGGACTTTGTACTAGAGGTATCCCAAGGTGTGGTGGAGGGTACTAGTTGTACCTCTTTAATCCTGCCTCTCACCTAAAAGAGTAGAGCAAGTCAAGCTCGCTCCATAAAGGAAGAAGATGATTACGTCTGCCTTAAACCATTCGTTTGAATTCATTTTTATGTAATTGAAGGGGAAAAATAACAATTTTCAATTAATTGGTATTATCGCCTCACTATGATGGTTGTCCGTTTATAAAAAAGCGGGTGCCGAGACAATGCTTGAAAATTATTAACATGCGGAATTCTTATAGTGGCAGTGGTCGGCATCTTTGTATTTAATTATATATAACAGCTGCGGGAAACAAAGCGAGCCGCTGGACAACCATCATGGTGAGGCTACAATACCGTACACGTATCTCAGAGACTATATGATGTAGAGATGTGAAATTTTCATGACACGTTTCTCGCTATGCAGTAAATCTCTGTAAATAGTTATTGAAAAACCTCATTTTTATAATTGGTTGATTCCATTCCATTAACTCAGTTTAAGAGTTTAACCTCTCACCTTACAGGCACATTTCATATACCACACACCAACCTAGCCTTACATAGGCATGTCCTATCGGGATAGGGATTTTAAATTGTGAATCACACACATACGTTTTGACTACGCAAGGACATGGGGGGCCTCCCCGAATGAGATAGTTTGTATAAAATCCTATTTTCCGAACTTAAAATTTAATTATATCCTGGAATAAAACTATTACATACATAGCAAGAAAATTACTAGGGCATACTTTTATATATAGTGACTACTTGTATAAAATGCTACTTTCGTATTTATTGTATAAGGCGAGAAAACTACTACCTCAATAAGCGATAGCCTAACTTGAATTATGTAAACATTAATTCAGAATGAATTGTTTAAGACAACTAATATAGAGAGTGTTTCAGAATAAGTATTACAGACTTTTAGGGTTTGTAGAGGGGGCTTAGTAGATAAAGTTTTGATAAGGAACCCATGTTCAGAAACGTACCATTTCGATGTAAAATAAGTTTGAAGATCGAAACACAATGGGCTGATATCGCGTGTCTTGTGCTGGCAATTAGTTCTGTCGAGTCAGCGTCCATGTCAGTTGGCAGTCAGTCACTGAGCACTACAAGGTGAGGCATTAAAGATGCTCGAATACACATTTGAAGAGTACACAGAGATGTTACGGTGACGCTGGATGTAATGTTCGGCTGCACAACGAATCTATGAAGAAGGCTTTCCGCATCGCCGCACTACATCATATACCATTTTCGTCAGACTTCAACAACGGCTGAGAGAAACAGGTACCTTCCAAGCTAGGAAGGCTGACTGTGGTGCTCCACGGACGCGCCACAGTCTCAACTTCTAAGAGCACGTAGAAAAGAACCAGTCGACGAGTACTCGAACCATTGCCCATGCCTTGGATGTCACCCACACGAGAGTATGGCGTGTTTTGTATGATCATCAACTCCATCCATACCACCTTGAGAAAATTCATGCATCGGGCCCGACAGACTTTTCACCACGTACAATTTTCTGTGCATGGTGTCTACACGCCAGTGTGTCGACAATTCCGAATATCCTCGCCAGTTTCTTTTCACAGACGTGGCTTTTTTCATCAATAAGTATGTTTTGAACTGTCGAAATTCACATCTGGGATGACTCAAATCCTCATGCCATAGAGCCACGTGCAATTCAGGAACAGTTCGGATTCAATGTATGAGCTGGTAACATTGATGGTCAACTGATTTGGCCGTACGTTCTTCCGTACCCCTATCGGGACCTAGGTACATGCCCTTCCTGTATGAAATACTGGTGGAGTTATTAGAAGATTTGCCAATGCCACTACGTCAGCACATGTGGTTCCAACATGATGGTGCACCCGCGCACTTTTCACTAGCCGTCCGAGAACATCTCGACCAAACATACAGTGAAAGGTGGGTAGGTCGACGTAGTCCTGCTCTTTGGCTACCACGGTCGCCAGATTTAACTCCTCTCGTCTTTTTCCTGTGGGGCCATATGAAGAACCTTGTTTACGAGACACCTGTCGAGTAGGAGAAGATCTTCTTACAGGAATTCTGGCGGCAGCAGAAATTATTGAGCACACTCCAGATCTTGTGGGGTGTGGTAAGAAAAAAGTGTGTTGCAGGTACACTTTGTGCAACGAACAACAAGTCGCCACGTGGAACCACACTAGTAGTACAACCCCTAGAGTCTGTAATACTTTTTGTGAAACACAATACACACGATACCGGCCCATTGTGTTCTGATCTTCAAACGTACTTCATATCGAAATGGTGCGTTTCCGGATATGAGCATCTCATTAAAACCTTCATCTACTAAGTCCCCTCTATAACCCCTAGAAGTCTGTAATAATTATTCTGAAACACACTGTATATATATATATATATATATATATATATATATATAATACAGTCAATAAATTCTGAGAGTTTACGCCTGGAGGCTAGGAACCCACATACATCTGGAAGTCTCACAAGATGCCGATCACTAGGCGTACACTTAAGCAGAACCACATTCTCCCTCAAAATAGTCGCCTTTGGCAGTTACGCACGTTTGCCAACGGTGGTATAGCTGTTGAAAGCACCACTGAAAGATGTTGGCATGAAGGTCCCGCATGGCTTCTCTTGTGGCAGTAATGATCTCTTCGGAAGGATGAAATCGACGCCCATGTAGCATTGCTTTCGTGCGAGGAAAGAGAAAATAGTCGTATGGTGCGAGATCAGGTAATACGGAGGGTCTGGCAAAACTGTCACCTGTTGCCTTGTAAGTTTCTCTTGGACAAGGACAGAACGATGTGCGGGGGTTTTGTGTAGCAACAGCCAATTTTTTGTACGCCAAATCTCAGGTCGCTTACAAATTGTATCGAGTAAACGGCCAAGGATATTTTTGTAGTGGGCTTGTTTACAGTTGCACCTTCTGGGATGAATTCCATTTGAATAAAAAAAACAGTTCAAGCATCACCTTGCCTTTTGACCTGTCTTGCCGCGTTTTTTTCTGTCATGGTGATAATGGCGTTTTACAGATGGCGGATTGTCGTTTCAGTTGCGGATCGTAAAGGAAACACCATGTTTCGTCTCCAGTTCTTATTCGGTTGAGAAACGTCGGACCATCGTCAGCACTACTGATGAGGTTACCACAAATCGTCATGTGATCATCACATTGGTTTTGCGACAGGATTCCTATCACACTGTGCTGGGTAACACGAGACATGTTCAGGTCGTCAGACAGAATTTTGTAGCAAGTATCATGGCTGATCTCTATCACTGCTGCCAGATCGTCTACTGATTGGGAGCGGTTAGAACGCACCAACGTGACAACTTCTTCCATCTTGCGTTAAGTTCGAATTGTTAGTGGCCGAACAGTACGCACATCATCTTCCAAACTGTCTCTTCCAGGCAAAAAACGTCGGTGCCACCTAAACACGATACTGTGACTCAATGCGTCCTCACCTTAAACTTGCTGCATCATTTGAAACGTTTCGGCAGCGGTCTTGCCTAGTTTCTGATAGAACTTGGTATTTGTCCATTGCTCAAACTGTGACATCTCGAGTTCCGACGTGCGCATTCAAATCACCGTCACAACAAATACCGTAATTCCTCTTGCAGTGTATGCACTCAACTGTCTCTTGCTGGGACGAGAGACTAACTGACAATGTACCATAGCATGGCGCCACCTATGCGCTATAGTGCACCACAGCGCCACTATGCGCTTAGTCTCAAAACTTAATGCCCGTACAGGCCAACCACAAACAAACCAGGAAAATAACAATTTATAAAGTACTATTTTCTCTGCTGCTTGAAGAATGTAGCGGCCATTGTCGTTGTGATGTGGTTAGATTTTTTTTCAGTGGAAGAGCGAAAGAGAATAAATATTTTATTTTAATAAAATTGCGTAGCTATATTTTCAAATTTATATAGCAAAGAAACTGAAATTTCATCATCATCATCATCATCATCATCATCCTCCAGGGATTAAGCCTGTTGGCTCGTTCCAGTTTCATGAAAGCTAGAATTGTTAAAATTGTTCAGACCATCTTCTCTGTGGGCGTCCAACATTTCTCCTTCTATGCAGTTTATAATTTAGCAATAATTTTGGAAATCTTCCTTCTGGCATTCTATCAATATGTTCTTCCCAGTCATTCCTATATTTAATTATTCGGTCTGTAAGTTTGAAAATATTTAGTTCCTTTCTTATATCTTCATTTCTTTTCTTATCCAGCAGAGTATATCCTGCTATATTTCTTTACAATCGCATCTCAGCTGCTTCCAATCTTTGTTCTTGTCTTTTAGTGATCGTCCAACATTCTGATCCATACATCAATACAGGAACAGCCATTACTTTATAAAATTTAGTTTTTGTTTCTTTTCTTGTGTTTTTAAGGGTTCTTTTAATAGTGCCACACATTAGATTAAATTTATTTATTTTGTCATTAATGTCTTCAATTTTAACATATGATAAATTGAAACCTAGATATTTAAAACTGTTCACCTGCTCTAAAATTTTATTATCAATTACTATTTTTTGCTCTTAAGGTATCATGTCCTTTAAATGCTAAAATTTTAGTTATTCTTTGAATTTTTTAAATTGTAATTGGCACTTATTTTTTCCAAATTAAAAATAGCTCTTTATTGATCATCTTCTGAACTGGAAATCACTACTTGATCATCAGCAAATAATATTGTATTCAACGGTTTATTATTTATTTTAAAATGTTTATTTATATTAATCTGCCACTTTCACATAACTTGATCTATATATAAATTAAAAAGAGAAGGTGATAATGGACACCCTTGTCTGACATCACGGTTTATTGTTACCATTTTTTGTTGTTTAGATTTAAAACCCCTGTCTATTACACTTTTATTATTTACATATAAATTTTGTATAGCCATAATCAAATGTTGTGGAATACTTTTTTGTCATTACATCCCATAATTTATTTCTATTTACCATATCAAAAGCTTTTTCATAGTCTATAAATCCTATATATGTTGGGATGTTAAATTCTATATGCTTTTGAAATAATTGAGTCATTGTTAATATACAGTCGGAACAGGATCTTCCCTTTCTGAATCCATTTTGAACATCCAATGTGATATTTTCTGCAAGTATGTTTAAGCGGTTTTTTAGAATATTGGCATACATTTTATAGCACGTATTCAATATACTTATTCCTCTATAATTAGAACAATCTTGTCTGTTTCCTTTTTCACATATAGGGTATATTTTGGCGATTTTCCATTCTTCGGGTATATATTCAAATTTTCAACATATATTTATAAAATCAAGTATACGAACCTTTAGAGAAAACGATGCATATTTAATTAATTCTATGTTCATATTATCGGTACCCGGTGTCATTTTGTTATGGAAATTATCAATAGAAGTTGTTAATTCCTCTACGGTTATTAAATCTATGTGTTCATCTGCTTGTATTATTTCTTCTTCATTTTCTTCTGAATTTGTTTCTGTCCATAATTCTTGATAGTATTCTATCCATTTTTCTTCTGGAATGTTATTTAATTTAAAAGTGTATCTCTTGTTTCATTATTTAAATGTTTCATAATTTATATGCCTTTTCTTGTTTTCCATGTACATCGTGTTCGATATCACTTTTATATTTAATCAATTGAGTTGGTGTTTACTTGACGAAAATCCATATTTATCCCGCATTGTTCTTTTAGTTTTTCAAACTTCTCTAGGAACTATGGCGCTTTTTCTTTTGTATTCAATTAATGATTCATTTGTTTTCCTATTAAGACAATTTAGATACGCCGTTTTCTATTTATGTATTAGATGTTCTAAGTTCTCATCCCAAATTTTTAATTTTTTTTAATAATATGATTTCTTTCTCATTCCTAAAGATTCCTTTCCAGCTTGAGTTATTATTCTTTTAATCTCATCCCATTCTTCATTTATATTTCTACTTATAGGATTTTCTGTAATATACTGGTCTAATCTCTTTTGATATAGTTCTTTAATGGATTCTTGCAAAATTTAAGAATATTAATTTCCACACAACAACGATTCTTAAGAAAGGTTCTGTTAATTGAACCGATTGTCGAAATTAATAACACCGTTCTGTATTTTAAAACTCTTTTCGTTTTTTTAATCTAATAGCAGGTGATTCTAAACGGAGTTTTTGTGCAGAATTCGAAAATGATCTCCATTTTCTCACATCATGTCAGGTTTTCAAAATATTTATGAATAACTGGAAATTAAATTATAGCTTTGTGAAACGTAATAACAATTATTTTCAACAAGAATTTTGGGTAAAAACTAGGCCAGAATTTGTTATTTGCCACTAATTAATTATTACTTAATAATCATAATTAGTAAGTATAAGCACATTCATAACTAGGACCCGAATTTTATGTAATATCAAATTAAGAAATATGTACATAAATATATAACCAAATATTGCGAAATATGTAAATAAATATGTAATAAAGCAATTATGTATAAAATCCAACATGTTATTCCTTTGCCATAAAAAGGAAGTCCACATAGTCAAATCTCTATGTTAATTTTTAATCAATTCACTTCTGCTACAAAGTACAGTACTGAAGTACAGTGCCAACCATTTAAGCCACATTGGATCGGTGTCCACAATTAATTATAATATACTTTTCCAAATGTTCTGTTGTCGTGCACAGTCTTCTGTCTGACGATATGTACTATTTGTAAATTGAAAAAGATCGCTCAACTTCGCAAGAAGACAACCGTGGATATTTATAGAGAGGGATTATGCTAGGATTAATATTCTCAGGGGGTTCTATATTTTCACCATTAGATAAGCGAGAAAGAGTAACAAGAGTTGGGTATTCAAGGTTCGTGTTTAGCACAGACTGCAGTTTAGTGGAAACTACACCACCCACTTCGCCCGGTACAACACTGAACTTTGGAACGGCATCTTCCATTATTTCCACAGCTTCTTGGATAGGCATACCTGAAGTTTCCAGTTTCTTGATACTGTTGGGAAGCCAGCTGAAGTGACTTGCGATGTATGAAACTGAACTGAGCACTTTAGAACAGTTGAATGCTAACAAGGATTCACTCACACACACTGCAGGATCAGAAGAAAAGTTCTCAATCACTGACTTCACAGTTTCGAAATGCTTACTGTAGAAAATTACAGCCTCGATCCATGTTGCCCATCTTATTATCACTGGCTCTGGAGGCAGAGGCACATCAAGTAGCTGCTCCTTGTAGCGTTATACACGATAACGACATTTTAAGAAAACTTTCTTCGTTGCTGATATCAGTGTATTTAGTTCTGGGAATTCATGTCTAACAGTCTCTGCCACTCGTTGTAATGCATGAGCCGTACATGTAACATGCACTAAGTTTAGATAAAGAATAGTAAGCGATTTTCCCGCTTTTAACATGTATGGAGCTGCATCTGTGCACATCAGTAGGACCCTCTCTTCTTTTACACCACCTAGCCATAGTACCTTAATTCCACCATTAATTAATCTAGCAATTGTTGAACTAATTGAGAAGTGGAAAGAATTTAATGTCCCCCTATATATATTATTTTTAGATTTTGAAAAGACCTATGATAGAGTCAAACGGGACATAATGTGGAAAATATTGGGAAGCTACCAAGTCCCCAATAATCTAATAAATGCTATAAAAAGTTTATATGAAACCACATTTATAAAGTAAAGTTAGATCATGGGAAAATAACAGACACATTTGAAATTAACCAAGGTTTAAGACAGGGATGTGGACTATCTCCATTACTGTTTATTCTATATCTAAATAAAATTGTCCAGGAGTGGAAAAAACTAAACCCCCCAGGAGTAAAAATATGTAGAGGAAATCAAATACAAACAATAATCTTCGCAGATGATCAAGTACTTCTAGCGGAGAATGAAGATGATTTGCAGAGATCAGTGTTTAAATTGCAGAATATCCTAGAAAAATACAACATGAAAATATCTGAAAATAAAACCAAATCCATGGCAATCACTGGAAAGGAACTTTCGAGAGTAAAAATAATAATAAATAATAAACCAATAGAACAAGTAACACACTTTAATTATTTAGGTAATAATATATCACAGTTTCATAATCAAAAAGATGTGGAAACAAATTTAGAAAAATATAACAGATTAAATGGTATAATTAGGAGAAATTTGGGAAAACAAATGAGGAAAGAAATCCAATTGAGATTTCATAATGCCATAGCCAAACCTGCTCTACTATACCGAAGTGAATGCTGGACACTTCGAGCAAAAGATAAATCCCGCATTAATAGTTCACAAATGAGGTTCCTCCGATCACTAACTGGAGTAACATTAAGGGATAGGATGAAAAGTGATGAGATAAGGATGCAGTGGAATAGTAGAGAAATGGTTCAACATATACAAAATTATCAGATTAAATGGTTCCAACACGTCCAGAGAATGTCAAATTCCCGTTTACCATAGATGATTTACCACCTCAACCCTAACGGCAAAAGAGACCTCGGAAGACCCTTCAACCGATGGAAAAATCAGTTTTTGTAGTCGCAGAACGGGCATCATCACCCAATACTGCATTCGGAAGAAGAAGAAGAAGCAATTGTTGAACTATTTGTTACCTCCAAAGGTTTACAATAAATTAAGTAGGGTTTAGATACAGCTTCAAAGTCCATCATGCCCACAATTAGTTTAGCGATGAAACGGCCTGCAGCATCCGTCGTCCCATCAGCAGAAATCCATGTAGGGGATAATCCATATCAAATCGGACAGCAAAAAATCTGCAATTAATTTTTTTTTAATTTTATGTATCCCTAAATATAGTGAATGCATTTAAAAACGTATTAATATCGAAATATAATTGTTATAACTTATAGGTTCATAGTTACGACGATCTAAAATTATCGTAAATATGATAAACTAAAACGTTTACTAATTAATATTTCTGAAATAGTAAACAGCAAAAATTAGTTTCAAACGTGTTTATATAGGTGATATGATATAGGTTAAGGATGTTATTTTTATAATTAGGATATTTTTATTTTCGGTGTAAATTTTCTATTTTATGGCGGTTTACTTCAGTACATATAAAAAAAAACGAAAAAATTACAGGATATTGCTCATGTAATAAGGATTAATTTACAGCAATTACCTTTTTGGAGGGATGAATAGTTCAGACAATATATGTTTTTTATTCAATTTTCGTTAAAAACCTGGCGGATCAAAGAACAGCTGTTTCACTTCACAACCCAGGACTCGCGCGTAGTTCTTATTGAAACAGTTGATCCGCTTCATCAGCGATTTTTCCAACTCTCATTAAATCTAGTAGATTATTTAAATAATTTGAAAAGTTCTATTGTTCTCCTTATATGAACACATTACTGTTTTTCCGCTACTTATATATAAAACATTCATTCTTGATACCCTTTAAGTGTGGATTGTCCGCACGTTGTAAATTCTATCATCCAAAAAATGACTGCATACACTTATTAATGCATAGCTTCACTCTCCACATTACGTTATAAAATTTCTTCATTATATATATATATATATATTAATGTGTGGTGTTTGTAATTAAGTGGGCAGTTAGTACAAAATATAAGTTACTTTTTGTATAAATAATCCATATTGTGTGCTACACACAAAACAAAAAATAACTGTAAATATATGCAACGGAAAATATTAACAGACTTCCTTCAAAAGTGCATGTCTGATGTTATATGTTCTGCTTAATGGAACAGTATTGTTAATTTATAAAAAAGTGGCGATATTTTAATTCTTACGCTGTAAATGTTTATTTATGGAATTTAATTGCTGAAGCGAGAAGTAAAGAGTTCTGTTACTTACGTTTACTGTGAATTATTAAACAAATTATTTATCTTGTTACAAATTTTTCATAGAATTTAAATCTCATCAGATAATAGATAATATTAAAATAAATGGTTAGTATGCAGATACAAAAAGGAAGGCTGAGTTAAGGAAAGAGTGGAGAATATTGAGTTTGCAGTAAAAGACCTGCTCTTGGGCAGAATACTATAATTGATTGAATTTAAATATAATATTATAATAAAACTCTTACATCATTAATTGAATAAACTGGTATAGATTTTTATTATGTTATAATTACTAATTTCAATCTTAAAATAACGTTTTATTCAGTGTACTGTATTACACACCGGAAACTATGACGAAATAGTGTTGTTATGAGATATCCTTCCAAATAAAGCAGAATGTTTTAATACTCGTACCACTTCCTACCAAACGATAACAAAGCAGAATCAGCAAGTCTCCCGTATATATCTGCTTCTCCATAAACAATTCTCAAGTTCAGATTTTTTACTACACATTTAATTTAAATCGATGCATGTTTAGTGCACCTCGTCATTTTAAGTGTCACATATAACAATAGTTTAACTTATATCGGGCATTTTAACATCATCTTTGATATGTCATGAGTAGGGGATGCAAGATCAGTACCAGTGATGCCAAGCCAATAAAATATATTTATACCTCTTAAATATTACTTGTAATAGCATGAAAATTTTTATAAATTATTATCGATAGCTTAACATTCCTTGCAGTATTCAACATCAAACGTTCCTATAGTGCACAAGTACAGAATACTACAACACATTACAAACTACTCTCTCGAAAATAATTTTTAATAGGCATATAAGATTGAATTTGAACGTGCTTAGTAATGCAAATTAAACTATACATTGGCCAAAAACAGCACAAAATTAACCACCTACTGGAGATATCAATAAAGATTGTTACATTTAACGACGCTCACTAACATGTGATGTCATTTTGTAGCAATTTATTTCAAGCGCGAGGTTCTTCTTCGTAAATCTACGACACGAGCCTCACGGATTTCTTCACTCTGAGAGAAAGCTACATACAGAATTGTTACGCCTTTAAAATTACATCGATTCATAACGAGTTTGAACCCCCGAACCTCGGAATCGGAGGCATGTAGAGTAACCACTAGTCCACGATGATGATGATGATGATGATGTAATGATAGTAATAATGATAATAAAAATAATATAATGTTGATAATAACAATAAAAAATTTTTGGAAGTGTACAAACGACTATATTATCAAGTAGCTCCGTCATTGTTTGTACGAGCGAGCTATCTTTAATCAGTGAAAGGTATTGCGGGCAGTCTACACATAGGAGATTTTAGGGAAAATAACTATTTTTGGTAGTTTCCTTTCATCCCTCCATTTTAATACTAATTACAAACAATTAACTGGTCATCAGATAATAATCTGGTATTTTTTGATTTTGTAAAATTTTTGGTGGGAAAGGTCAATTGCATATTAATTACATTTACGCCCTACAGAAAAACGTAAATATTAGCATGCTAATTTTCAAGCGATAGAGCGTAAAATTATCTATAATGTGACTATTTTCTCAAGTTGAGGGAGTAGTTATACTTCGAGAAATTTATTTTATAAAATAGACTTTTTAAAACAATACGATAATTTGACAGCTTTATTACTCTTTAATTACATCAAACGAAAACCTGAAAATCGGTTCAGATATTCAGTATATCATAGAGTTCCACTGTAAAAAAATTGTAAAATTTTAAAGATGGAGTTCAATTTTCACAATTTGTTTTTGCCGACTTCGTATGGAATGACCCATAGGTGAGTTGCCTATGTCAATCCTGATTTTTTCTAATATGTCAACATAACAAGAATCCAAGTAATTTTTCCTGAGAATGAACTCATCGGGAATGTTGCGGTTGCAGTATTTTTGTAAGAAATGTTTAAATTCAGGTACCTGAAGTTTGTCCCAGGGTATGTTCCCTGCAACCAACGCCATGCACTGTTCTTTGTAAAATTCACTATTAGATGATGTAGGCTGTCCCTGCAACTGTGTAAGTAGTAGCTGTTTCTTTGAAGAAATTCTTTGTTTATTTTTAATATGCAGATTGCTTAGTAAATGCTCAATTTGAGATTTTATCGTGCACCTAATAGGCCTGTTTCAACAAGTTTGGCAGAGGACTGTTTTATCATCAGTGATTAAAGCACTGTCAACAGAAATCCATGTTTTTAGCTTTGAAGACAACGAAGACGCAACCGGTGCCATGGTTAGATTAAATGCAACTGACTGTTTTAAATTCTGAAACGTTTGAGAACAAGGAAGAAAACATGTTTAAAACAAGCCATTGTTGTCCGCATCGAACTCGTACAATTTAGCTTTAAATGCAACGGAAATATATAGGATTGACGACAATGCATGAGAAGCACAATAATAAAAAATACAACAGTTTCTTCCTTTCTTGCTATGTAACGAAAATTAATGTGATTGATGAAAATTTATAACAATTCCGCAAAAAATATTAAAATATGTAAGATTATGCACTATGGTGTGAAAAATGTATTATAGCTCAAAATATGTGAAGATATGCAATTTAAAACTTTGGAGTGAGGGTCTTATCAGTTTCATTCGTCTATATTGTAGCTTTTTATAACTATATACACAGCAACAGAATATGTAATTACATAAACTCCGGGCTCTATTCATTACCTTATCCCAATACTGTATTTCAAATTGCTCCTCTTTGACCTCCTCGCATGTTGTTCAGAGCAGTCCCTTTTTAACATCCAGCAATAGTCAACCATCATGTTAACTCTCCACTTCCCTTGATAACTCATTTCCGTATTTTTTGTATCCTGGTGAAACATTTCAACCTGTTCTTCACTAAAATCTCCTAAATTTTCAGGGAAATAATTTAGATGGGAATGAAGGAAATGTACTTTGACGCTCATGTTGCAACCAACCTATTTGAAATTTTGTAGCATCACTTTCACTATGTTAATATCATTTGGGCCTTTCTTATTTCCAAGGAAATTAAAAACAACATTTTTGAAAGCATTCCAGGCATACGTCACTTTTCGACTCATAGTATTCTCGAACTGACTGTCCTTCATCAGTTTTCGAATTTGTGGGCCAACGAATACACCAGCTTTAATTTTTTCAGAGAATAATGAAGGAAATGTAGCACAAAGGTATTTAAAGTATTCACTGTCTTTATCTAGAGTTTTCACAAATTGTTTCATTAAAGCTATTTTTACACGGAGAGGTGGCAGCAATACTTTGAGGGAACAATACGGGGTTCACTTCTTATATTTTTTTCGCCCGGTATTAAATTAATCCTACGTGGCCACTGTTCCCTTTTCCAGTGTTATGACCCAGCTCTGCTATTCCATTCTCATAAGAAACAAGGGTATTTTGTGATACCAGCTTGTTGACCAAGTAATTGTCCAATAATCTTGATATCTCCACGGACCAACCATAGATGGTATTCGTACTGCAATTTTTGCAACAAAAACTTTACATTTTCACATGTCTCCTTTAAAACAAATGAGTGGGCCACAAGAATGGAAGAATGCATTTTTCCATTATGAAGCAAAACACCTTTAAGCCTTTTTTTGAGAAGAATCTATGAAGAACCTCAACTCTTTGGAATTATAGTTTATGTTGTAAGATTTTAAGGCATCAGGGATATCTTGGAAATACACTAAATTTTCTGCTTCAGTAAAGAAGGGACAAGTGCCTTCTCACTATGACTGTACAATGTAAAATATGTACCCTCAGCCAACATTTTCTTTTAACCCTAGAGCCTAACAGTTCTGTTACTTACTTACTTACTCACTGGCACTATCGAACCCGTAGGTTCATGGCCGCACGGACATAAGCTCTCCATACATCCCTATCCTGTGCTAATGTTTTCCAATCATTCCCTGTATAATCTATTTCCCCCAAAATCATAGTTAATGTTGTTCTCCCACCTCATTCTTGGTCTACCAACTGGGCGTTTTCCTTCTGGCTTTCCTACAAGAAGTTTCCATGCACGTCTTTCATTCCCCATACGCACAACATGTCCTGCCCATCGCAGTCTACGGGACTTAACTGTTCTTATTATATCTGGCTTCCTATAAAGACCATGTAGTTCATTGTTTATGTAGTCTTCTCCATTCACCTGTCTGTTCATCTCTCTTTGGTCCAAAATTTTCCTAAGAACTTTATTCTCAAATACTCGTAATCTCCTTTCCTCCCTTAAAGTAAGAGTCCATGATTTGCACCCATATAATATAACTGGTAGAATAATAGTTTTATATATTTTCAGCTTAACATTTTTTGAAAGGAGTTGGGACATCAAAAGTCTCTGCAATGCATAATAGCATGCATTTCCATAATTGAGCCTATGTTTAATTTCTTTGTGCATCTCATTCCTATTTGTGATTATTGTTCCTAGGTATTTGAATTCAGCCAATTCCTCAAAATTTCCCTCATTTGTCATTAGCTGTCCATTTCCATTATATAATGTATTTCTACGTGTGACCATATATTTAGTTTTACTGATATTTACTTCCAGTCCTAATTTCTTAGTGTTACTCAATAGTGTGTGCGTGTTGGCCTTTAGTATCTCCTCGCTATCGGCCAGTAGTACTACATCATCAGCATAAACTAACAGCTTATTAATACCATTCAGTTGTAAGCCTTCCTCATTCTCTAAAGATTTAATGGCATGCTCTAGTACAAAATTAAATAGTAGAGGAGATAGTGCATCTCCTTGCTTCAACCCATTCTGGATTTCAAAGTGTCTGAAAACTGTTTGCCTACACGCACCCTACTCATTGAGCCATTTAGACACATTCGTATAAGTCTAACTAACTTTTTAGGAATTCCGAACTCCAGCAGGATACTATATAACTTCTCCCTCTTAATTGAATCATATGCTTTTTTGAAGTCTACATATAGTTGATGTACAGTACCATTATATTCCCATTTATTTTCTAAAATCTGTCTTATACTAAAAATCTGATCTGTTGTAGACCTGTTTCTTCTAAATGCACATTGATGATCTCCTAGAATGTCATCAATATAGGGAGTAAGTCTGCTTACTAATATATTTGTTAGAATTTTGTACGAAGTTGAAAGTAATGAGATGCCCCTATAGTTGTTGCAATCAGTTTTATCTCCTTTCTTATAAATTGGTACGATAATTGATTCCTTCCATTCATCTGGAAGAGCTTCTTTTTCCCAAATCATACTAAGCAACCAGCGTATCTTGTCCATCAATTTTTCTCCCCCTGATTTTATCAGTTCTGCTGGGATCTCATCTGAACCTGATGCTTTATACATCTTCAATTTTTCAATTGCCATTTCAACCTCTAATGCACTTGGCTCTGCGACTAGTATTTCTGCTGTCTGTAACTTATCCTCCTCAATGTCCTGTTCTGTATGTACATTTAATAGCTGATTAAAATAACTTTTCCATCTATTTAATATACTCTTGGAATCTGCAATCATATCCCCATTTTCATTCCGAATTATGTTTGTTCTAGCCTGAAACCCTTTCTTCTCTATACTAATTCCCTGATATAATTTTCTAATGTTCCTATTTTTTGGATTCATTTCGAGATCATTAATCTTCTCTCTCAAATATTCCCTCTTTTTACTCTTTAATAACTTGGTGGTAGGCAAATTTAAATCCCTCAATACATCATTAAGCTCACTTTGATTAAAACATCTATCATGATCAGAATAATTATATGGTTCATCGTCCAATGGAGATTCAGTTTCAATGCTACTGGATGCAGACAGCAATGTATCTGATTCAGGGTGTAAGGGAACCGGAAAATCAGGACCATGAGGTATGGGCCGAATGGCAGAGAGAATGTTAGGATATACAATATCTTCGTGTTTTTAGCATTATATCTGATACCTTAACTGTGCAAAAATAACAATTGTCTCCACGATTTGTAGGTTCCCTCCAAGAATAACAACGGATATCTTAACCCCTGTTCATTTTAAGGCGAAGAAAAATATTTGTACGAACCTAGGGAGGATATAGTTAGTAGATTTTAATAAATATAAACATTATGTAAAATATAAAACTTATTAATAGTTATATTATTCCACATTTTAATTATTAAATTTGAAATTGTAAATTGCTGGGCCTTTCTAACAAACGATAAGCACACTGTAATATTACGTAGGGTAAGAACGCCTATATTGGACCCCCTAAGAACATTACGCCGTAGATACGAAATGAGAGGGAAAATAAATTAAAAAAACGAGTTTTTCTTAACAGTGCATTCATTAGCTATTGACTCATGCATATAATTTTTAATTTATTCTGCATATAATAACAGAAATTACATTTTATGAAAAGTCTGCATTGGTTCAATTTAGGGATACATTTTCCTATATGGGACCACGAGCTTCCTAAATTGGACCTGGATAGAAACAACAGGAGAGAGTATAAATAACCTATAGGATATTAATTGCAACCATCACAATTATACTTATTTTTCTTAGGTCCCACTTTTGCACAATCTTGGTCCGGCCACTACTTACACTTCATTCATTGAATCATGTCTCTCATCTCATGCATTTGACATAAATTGCAAAACCAGGTACCTTGAATTTCTTTGATAGTCCCTGAATTTTCAAATCTGTTTTTGTGGCCTTCTCAAGATCCTTTTTGTTGGGTGAGGAGGTCAAAACTGTTGAATCAGCAGTCTTTTTTTCCTGATTTCAATTCTTTTAGGCATTGGTGATATGATTTGCACTTTAACATAGTTATTAGATACTGTAATTCTCTTATCTTGATAAGGAGCACTGTACTGACGAGTATGTGAGAATTAAAGTTGTAGGTCTGTTTCTGCAGAAATAGTAGCGCTCTCATATTGGTGGAAGTGATGTTTTTGGTGGTGGATCAAGAGCTACTGCTGAATAGATTTTATCCCTCTCATTTTCATGAAAAGCACCGTTTTAGTCAGTATCCTCCAGATCTGCTACAGCAAAGCCGCTATCTTCAAATATATTTCTGTTAACTGGTCAAATACCAGTTCTTTGGAAACCATTTGCTGCATTGGCCAGAATTGCAGCTTGTCTGTAGGAATTTTCTAGCAAATTATTAATTTGAAATTGAGTAATAGACTTCATTGGATGTTCACACATCAAAGTATCAGAAGAACTGTTGGAGTACACAGAACGAGGCTTAAAGAATGCCATATCAGAGGGCTGTAGGAGATGTGTGGTGTGTACTGGAAGAGAGAGCATTATTATTCCTTTCTCTCTTGCCAAGATAAAGGCATCAGTATTATTTGTATGGATGTTGTGCCCATCATTGTTTCCTCCAGGCACCATATTTACCTCTACTCAACATCCTCTAAGAAGAAATGTCGAATTTAATTGAGGTAATAAATATGGAACTCGCTATTATAACAGAATATTCCTCGAAATAATTTAATTCCCTTAAAAAAAGAACAGAATTTAATTTATATTTCAAATTCTTAAATTGGACCATTACTAGAAAGTGGTCCAATTTAGAATCGACCCAATATAGAACAATATGCCATTTTCCTGTATTTCAAGAACACCTCGTAAACTAATCAAGCAGACACGCATGTAAATACCTTATTGTTATCATTATTAAACTGTCTTTATGAATGTATAATGACACTTACCTCAGATTGAAAGTTTTCCACTTATTGTTCTAGAAGTAGATCTCATAAATTAGATGTAGCAACTGCCAAAATTAAACATGCATGTAAAACCAAGTCACACTACCGTAAAACTGTACAACTTCTTTCTCGTAACAATGGCAATACAAGTTTCGGTTTCACACCAATAGAATGCAGCAAATTACAGTTAGCTTACATTGTGCTAACGATTCAATTTAAGTAGTGGTCCAATATAGCCGGTCATACCCTACATTACGAAAATTATTAAAAACATCAATTTTGAATTATAAAAAATTCTGAAGTGGTAGGCGAAAACGGATTTAATTTTTGCCATCAGTGTGAAATTGTGATTCAGAAACGCTCATTTATTAAAAAAAACACAACACCCATGCTGCGCCATCATACGTATTTCTCGAAAATCAATAGCTGCGAAATTAATCAATACATAACATCATCGAATGAATAGATGCTACTTACCTGTGAACTAGTCTTGTGTATTTTAACTTATCTTAATCTAACTTAAAATCATTTATATATTACATTTAACTCTACGGTAAACTAATACAGTGTACACTAGCTTGTCTTCATCTAAACCTAACTAAATAAGTAAAACACTCCTGGAAACTAATTGGTGTACACTAACTTTCCCTCATATAAAACTCACTAAATAAAGCACAGACTCCTGTAAACTAATATGGTGTATACTAAATTCCCACATCTGAACCTAACTAAATAAATCACACACTCCATTAAAATAATCTGGTGTACACTAACTTGCCCTCATCTATAAAAAACTAAATAAAAATAACGTAATCCTGTAAACTAATGTGGTGTATACTAAGAATCCTTAATATAAACCTAACAAAGTAAATCATACACTCCTTTAAACTAAATTGGTGTACACTAACTTTCCCTAATCAAACGTTAACTAAATAAATCACTCATTGCTGTAAACTAATCTGTTATACACTAATTTGCACTCATCTAAACTTAAAATAAATCACACACAATTCTCAACTAATCTGGTGTACACTTACATCCCCACACCTGAACCTAACTAGATAAATCACACACTCCTCTAAACTAATCTGGTGTATACAAACTTGCCCTCATCTAATTAAGTAACTAATTCACTGGCTATATCGGACCCTTAGGTTCATGACCGTGCATACATAAGCTATCCATACATCCCTATCCAGAGCTATTATTTTTCAATCATCCCCTGTATAATCTAATTCCCTCTCAAATCATGGTTAATGTTATTCTCCTACATCATTCTTGGTCTACCAACTGGGGGTTTTTCCCTCTAGCTTTCCCACAAGAAGTTTCCATGTCACCTCTTTCATTCCCCATTTGTGCCACATGTCCTGTCCATCGCAGTCTACGAGACTTAACTGTTCTTATTATAAGTGGCTTCATATAAAGATCATATAACTCAGTGTTATATGTAGTCTTCTACATTCACCAGTCTGTTCATCTCTCTTTGGTCCAAAACTTTTTATTACAACTATTCTCAAATACTCGTAATCTCCTTTCCTTCCTTAAAGTAAGATTCCATGTTTCGCTTCCATATAATAGATATAACTGGTAGAATAACAGTTTTATATACTTGTCCTCATCTAATCTAACTAAATAAATCACACTCTACAGGTAAATAATATGTTGCATACTAATTTGCTCTCATCAAAACCTAACAAAATGAATTATACACTCCTTTAAACAAAACTGGTGTACACTAACTTGCCCTAATCTAAACCTAATAAAATAATTCACACACTCCTCTAAACTAATAAAATGTCCTCATTTAAACATAAACAAATCACACACTCCTGCTAACAAATACGGTGTAGGGCCCTACATTAACTTGCACTAATTTAAACCTAACAAAACAAATCACACATTCCTGGAAAATAATATGGCGTATATTTACTTGCCCCCATCTAAAGCTAACAAAACAAATAAAACACTCCTTCCGATGAAAAGATGTTAGTCCAGGATGAAAATATGGTTTGATGTTTTCTTCAGAGGAGAGCTAAATAGGTCTTGAAGAAATATTGTGTATTTTAATTTCAGTGCTATATTTCCAAAATTACATAGCAAAGATATTGAAATTTAAGAAACCTTTTTTATTCTAGGTATTAGACCAACATCCTGTATAATTCGCAAACCCTCTTTGTTTGTTCTGTAAAGGCGTCAAATACATACCGGCATTTGATCTTCCTAATATAGGCCTATGTTTTAAATCTAATTATATTGAATTTTCTCTATCTCTAATCTAAATTTGCCGTGTCGTGCTGTTTTGAAATTTATGTATTCATGCGCATAGGAAAAGAACGCCGCTCAGCGTTATATTGTAGCAAGGAATTCGATATACGAAATGTGTAGTAAACTAATGGATGTGGATTCTGAAGTAGTGTATTATATATGTTAATTTTCAGGTTTGTTTCTGGATGGTCCGCAATTATTTTTTTTTACGTTATCATCTTCGAAGCTTCTAAGCATCCTTTTTAATTCCAAAATTATTTCGAAAATCTGATGTTCGCTTATTGCGCCGTACCAATCTATTGTTCACCGCTGTGGTCTCCAGATAGCGTCGCTGCCTCATACGAAGCGGGACCGAATTTGATCCCCGTTCAGAAAAGTTTTCCTAGGTGATGGAGTTTTTCGGGAATTTTCCACACTTGTTTGATAAATACCATGAAATTTTATGGCTCAATTGGTCCCGAACATCCTATGGCAATCCTAATCATCACAATATTCCCCACGTTCAGTGTGATTGGAAAATGAGTAGTGAAAGAAAGAAATATTCTAGTTGTTCGAATAAGTTACGCCAAATAACTTTAAGCCGACATCGTGATATATACAAAAATTACTCCTATATTCATACACTGCTCAAAACAATTAGAGGAACACTATGAAATATGCAAATATTTTTTCATTGGATAAAGGTACAAACATGAAATTAACAAAGTACATTATTTGTGGTTAATTATTTGTTTATTTATTGCTCATGTCAGTAAAAACAAATGAATAACGCTAACAATTAACTTTTCAAATAATTCCGCTATGTAAGCAATTGAATCTTGTGCTTATTTTTCAAAGTTAAACACACGTTATATAGAGTTAGTATCGTGTATGGCCTCCACGACATTCGATGACAGTTTGGCACCTTCGTGGCATGCTCCCAATAAGATTCTGGATTTCCTCTTGCGGGATATTCTCCCATTCCTCCCTCAGAGCATCTCCAAGTTGCTGCAGAGTTTGTGGAGCTTGATGTCGGTTCCTGACCTTCCTGTCTAGAAGATCCCACAAGTGTTCAATAGGGTTGAGGTCTGGGCTGACCGCTGGCCACTCCATTACCTCAATTTCATTCCTCCTCAGGAAATCCCTGGTGACAGCCGCAGAATGTGCCCTGGCATTATCCTGCATAAACAGAAATCCAGGGCATACTCCAATGGCAGCAGGTACTACATGCTCTTCCAGAACGTGCTCGATATACCGGACAGCATTCAGTCGCTGGGGAACAAATACAAGGTCCGTACGATTGTTGTACATAACTCCGGCCCACACCATTATGGAACCTCCTCCGAATCTATGAATTTCCTGTACAGCCTCTGCAGAAAATCTTTCTCCTGGCCGTCCCCACACCCTCAATCGACCATCACAACGTGTAAGACGATACCTGGATTCGTCCGAGAAGAGCACAGACTCCCACTGGTTCAGGTTCCAATCACCGTGGTTTTCAGCATACGTATGTCTTGCTGCCTTATGACCATTTGTTAAGCGTGGTTTTTTAACGGGCCTTTTTGGACGAATATTCTCTTACCTTAATCTGTTCCTTATGGTTTGTTCTGAAACCCGGATTCCGGAAGCCATATGAAGGTCATTCTGCAGGTCTTTTGCAGTTTTTGTACGCTGTCGAAGAGCAGAAAGAACAAAGTATCTGTCATCCTGGGGGCTTGTTTTAAATTTACGGCCCTGGCCACGTCTTCTACAATACTCACCTGTCTCTCTGTGCCTGTTGCGTAACCTGGACACCATGGAAGGTGAAACCCCAAGCTCTCTAGCCACTTGTCGCAGAGATTGACCTTGTCGTAAAATATGTAGAGCATGATACACTTCAAATTCATTTAAATGCTTCATTTTGTCAGGGACTTCAATAAACAAGGCAATAATCAACATTCGTCACTATAGCAACATCAGGAAGCTTACCAATTAGAAGTGGCCAGTGCCTTCCAAAATAAAACAATTCTCTATATTTGTTATTTGAGGTAATTTATCTGTATTTAGGCCATGGATCTTTAAAATTTGTATCCAATGATAAAATTAATAATTCAATTTACATATTGTCCAACTTTCAGCATCACAGCTTTAAAAACAATTACTTATTCAATTTATTACAAGTGTTCCTCTAATTGTTTTGAGCAGTGTATTATTTTTTGGTATATTGAATAATATTGAATTTTTGTTTAGTCTGGAAATTATATACAAAGGAACGAGTAGAGGACACAATGAACCGTAGATATGTTTCCAAATAGAAAAACACTTGAATGGAGAGAATATGGAGCGGAACGGAATATAACTAACTGCACATGGAAATACCAAGTATTTGACTTGCTGTTATATCGAAAGGTCAGATTGTGCAATTTGCACAACTCCTATGAACTTTGTATGGCATTAGACAGGATGCCAGAGTCAACCATTTCCATGCCATTTTTTTTTGTAATATAAATTAAATTTTGCCGTATATTCCTCTAAAGATTGCATCACACAATCATTGATGTGAGCATTACGTCGTTGTAATTTGTTTGTTTTATTCTGATTAATTAACTATCTGACATATTATATATAATCTGTAAGTACATTGGCAAGTCCTGGTGGACTAATGGTTAATGCTTGCCTCTGGTTCCGAGGTTTGCGAGTTCAAACCTAGGTGGGTCGATGAATTTTTAAAGACATAAAAATCTTAGTGTACCTTCCAAAGTGTATTGTGAGTCCTGGGTCGTAGATTTTCGGTAGGCCTACATAAAATAACTTCAAACTTGAAATAAGAGGCTATTGTATAAAATCTGTTGACCCTTTCACGCCCAGATTATAATTGTTATGCCAAAGATGTAATTGTTAAAACAAGTCGTTAAGATAACTATACCACTTACTTAATACCATTGCCCAGGAAACACGGCATAAGCCCTAACTAACCCACTGTCACTAAATAAAACGTACGTTTTCGGCCGAGAGATCCTAACCCATTTATATATTGCTATCCTGAGCTAATATTTTCCAATCATTCCCTATATAATTTACCTCCTTCAAATCATGGATAATAATATTTTCCTACCTCATTTATGGCCTACTTACTGGACCCATTCCCTTTGACATTTCTACGATAAATTATCACGCCACTCTTTAATTTTCCATTCGAGCCTCATGTTCTTCCCGTCGAAGTCTACGAGACTTAAGGATTCTTATTACGTCCGGTTTCCCATAACGATCATGTAATGCACTCTTATGTATAAGCTTATTTCTCGATTCAATTGAATGTTCGTCTCTTTTTGGTCCAACAATTTTTCTAAACACTTTATTCTCGAATAATCGTAATCTTAATCATCTCTAAAAGTAAGAAACCACATTTCGCATTTGCATAGTATGACTGGAAGAACCACCGTTTTATATATTTTAGTACAACATTTTTGGATAAGTTTTGACGGAAAGAGTCTTGTAATTTATTATAGCATGCTTTTCCAGAGTTATACTTTAATTTTAATTGTATTACTTTATTAAATATAATTTTTTGCACGAGAGAGTAATGAATTCACATACACATTCCATAATAGTCTATAGGGCATAAATAAATATATGATGAACGTATTTGTGGTAGATAGATTGACAGCATATGTTCATATTTTCTTTGTAAACTCATGTCTAGGCCCATGGTTGACCTCTGCCTCTGCAACGTATCTTTGATATCAGATTATAATTAAACATTTATGCAATGGATATTTTTATATAAAAACAGAAAAGTTTCTAAAATGAAAGAGAATTGAAAGTATCTGCTTTCTGTGCACTTTGCTTAAGAAAGGAGCAGATTTACTCACCAAGCAAGATGAATTTATTCGCCACCAAGGGAATTAATCCGCATTATCCCAGGTGCTGTAGTGAAGTCAGCCTCAACTCAATGTCCTGTGACGTTGCATCCCCATGCTTCCGCAACAGTTTCAGAGTTTTTCTAAAAAACAAACAAAGAAAATTCCACTAACAGCTTTAGTCAACAAATTAAATATTTCTCCATTTCTCTTACAAATTAATAAATAACTGTAATGTAAGTGCTCATTTGATGTTGAGTTTTAATATGCTGTCAGATTTTCCATCAGTGAGTTTTTTGTGACACCTTTTAATACATGATTGTGTATTTTTGAATATGTTATACATTTTCAGAATAAGGCTTGCATACATTAAGTATTTTAAGGTTTTATATAACACAGGTTAACATGATTTTTTATCAATAGCATTAACTACTGACTGCAGTGAAGCTTTTATATGGAATTAAAATACATACCTAATATGATTTGTTTGTACATAAAGCGCATATTCTTGTGATAACGACACTTGAATAATAAGCTTCTTTCTATTACGTTTTGTAATTTAATGCCATAAAAATGGAAAATATTCAGTTCCAGGACTTCCATGGCGATTACTTGCCAGAAAATTTTGGGGGATGTCAGTGATACATATGTTGAACTTTTTTATCAGTAAGCCAGATATAAAAAGAACTGTTAAGTCTCGTAGGCGGCGATGGGTAGGAAATGTGGCACGAATGGGGGATGGAAGAGGTGCATGGAAGGTTCTGTAGGAACACCAGAGGGAAAATGCCCAGTTGGTTAACGAAGAATTAGGTGGGAGAATAACATCCATGATTTGAGGGAAGTAGATTATACAGGGGATGATTGGAAGACATTAGCTCAGGATAGGGAATGATCTGGAATCTTTCACTCAGCCTCTCCCTAAACGAAAAATTATATAATTAATGAATCAGGACGAGAATTATTATCACACATAGGTTAAAACACCGAAGGATGAAATAATCGTCGGATATATATGAAATGTATATTCAATCGAATCGGGGATTACAAGGAATTCGATTGTAATATAATTAAGTAGGAATAAATTAAAAGGGGTTGATAGGATTCTGAATAAACTATCAGTCATTTATTGCAGAACACACTTAACAGGCACATCGCACCGCTATTATCAAGTGACAGATCTTTGAAGGATGGACAATGTAGTTAAAACTTGAGAGAGTGAATTGTACTAGCGGATTATATGACATTTCTTTGTAGACCAGCAATCTAACAATCTTAAAGTCAGTTTCGCAGACAGCAGCGAACAATAGGACGATTTATGATTTGGAAACTACAGCGTGGACGTAGACAACCCATTACAGGCAAGTAAACAAAGATGGGATAAAACGGTTTAGACAAGTAAGAGAGCATCGGCCATAAGCAAACACAGAAACACGCTGGAAACGGTCACTGACCTAAACTAAATTATATAACGAACTAAACGGTTTTTCCAGATTAGGAACGTACGAGAACGTATAGTAAAACTGTACTTTAGAAATGAGTGTCTAACTGAAACTTGGTGGAACCACGTCCTATCAAAATACGGCGATCCCTTCCTAAAACACAGGGAATGGTGATCAGCCAATCTAAATGATTGTCATATTACGGCAAGGTAATGACCTCATGACGACATAATCACAGAGAGGGGGTAGACCTAGATTTCATTATAGACGAGCAGACAATCTCAAGTTAGTTGGAATATACTCACCTACGTAGTTGTTATTAAACGGCTCAATGGCCGCTAGGTAGTAAGTTAGTTGAAATACACTCACCGACACCGGAGTTGGAATATACTCACCGACGTAGTTGTTATTAAACGGCTCAATGGCCGCTAGGTAGTAAGTTAGTTGAAATACACTCACCGACACCGGAGTTGGAATATACTCACCGACGTAGTTGTTATAAAACGGCACAATGGCCGCTCTCTAGTAAGTTAGTTGAAATACACTCACCGAGATCGGAGTTGGAATATACTCATCGACGCAGTTGTTATTAAACGGCTCAATGGCCGCTAACTAGTAAGTTACTTGAAATAATCAACTTTTATAAGATTCATCATGTGTTCCGTTGAGGTATTATTCAAAATTAAAATATAAAATTATCAGTTTTGAATCTAGCCGATGATGGGACAAGTCTCGAAAGCGCTACAGTTAAACAATTAAGTTGAGGAGACGGACCTTTCAGGTGAATATTCCATAATTTTATATTTTAATAGTTGAAATAAACTCACCGAGACCGGAGTTGGAATATACTCACCGACGTAGTCATTAAACGGCTCAATGGCCACTATCTAGTAAGTTAGTTGAAATAAACTCACCGAGACCGGAATTGGAATATACTCACCGACGTAGTCATTAAACGGCTCAATGACCACTATCTAGTAAGTTAGTTGAAATACACTCACCGAGACCGGAGTTGGGATATACTCACCGACGTAGTTATTACATGGCTCAATGACCACTATCTAGTAAGTTAGTTGAAATACACTCACCGAGACCGGAGTTGGAATATACTCACCGACGTAGTTATTAAACGGCTCAATGGCCACTATCTAGTAAGTTAGTTGAAATACACTCACCGACGTAGTTATTAAATGGCTCAATGGCCACTATCTAGTAAGTTAGTTAAAATAAACTCACCGAGATCGGAGTTGGGATATACTCACCGACGTAGTCATTAAACGGCTCAATGGCCACTTTCTAGTAAGTTAGTTGAAATACACTCACCGAGATCGGAGATGGGATATACTCACCGACGTAGTCATTAAACGGCTCAATGGCCACTATCTAGTAAGTTAGTTGAAATAAACTCACCGAGACCGGAGTTGGAATATACTCACCGACGTAGTTATTAAATGGATCAATGGCCACTATTTAGTAAGTTAGTTGAAATACATTCACCGAGATCGGAGTTGGGATATACTCACCGACGTAGTCATTAAACGGCTCAATGGCCATTATCTAGTAAGTTAGTTGAAATACACTCACCGAGACCGGAGTTGGAATATACTCACCGACGTAGTTATTAAACGGCTCAATGGCCACTATCTAGTAAGTTAGTTGAAATACACTCACCGAGATCGGAGTTGGGATATACTCACCGACGTAGTCATTAAACGGCTCAATGGCCACTATCTAGTAATTTAGTTGAAATACACTCACCGAGACCGGAGTTGGAATATACTCACCGACGTAGTTATTAAATGGCTCAATGGCCACTATCTAGTAAGTTAGTTGAAATACACTCACCGAGATCGGAGTTGGGATATACTCACCGACGTAGTCATTAAACGGCTCAATGGCCACTATCTAGTAAGTTAGTTGAAATACACTCACCGAGACCGGAGTTGGGATATACTAACCGACGTAGTCATTAAACGGCTCAATGGCCACTATGTAGTAAGTTAGTTGAAATACACTCACCGAGACCGGAGTTGGATTATAATCACCGACGTAGTTATTAAATGGCTCAATGGCCACTATCTAGTAATTTAGTTGAAATACACTCACCGAGACCGGAGTTGGGATATACTCACCGACGTAGTTATTAAATGGATCAATGGCCACTATCTAGTAAGTTAGTTGAAATACACTCACCGAGACCGGAGTTGGGATATACTCACCGACGTAGTTATTAAATGGCTCAATGGCCACTATCTAGTAATTTAGTTGAAATACACTCACCGAGACCGGAGTTGGAATATACTCACCGACGTAGTTATTAAATGGATCAATGGCCACTATCTAGTAAGTTAGTTGAAATACATTCACCGAGATCGGAGTTGAGATATACTCACCGACGTAGTCATTAAACGGCTCAATGGCCACTATCTAGTAAGTTAGTTGAAATACACTCACCGAGACCGGAGTTGGAATATACTCACCGACGTAGTTATTAAACGGCTCAATGGCCACTATCTAGTAAGTTAGTTGAAATACACTCACCGAGATCAGAGTTGGAATATACTCACCGACGTAGTCTTTAAACGGCTCAATGGCCACTATCTAGTAAGTTAGTTGAAATACACTCACCGAGATCGGAGTTGGGATATACTCACCGACGTAGTTATTAAATGGCTCAATGGCCACTATCTAGTAAGTTAGTTGAAATACACTCACCGAGCCCGGAGCTGGAATATAATCACCGACGTAGTTATTAAATGGCTCAATGGCCACTATCTAGTAAGTTAGTTGAAATACATTAACCGAGATCGGAGTTGGGATATACTCACCGAAGTAGTTATTAAACGGCTCAATAGCCACTATCTAGTAAGTTAGTTGAAATACACTCACCGTGATCGGAGTTGGGATATACTCACCGACGTAGTTATTAAATGGCTCAATGGCCACTATCTAGTAAGTTAGTTGAAATACACTCACCGAGACCGGAGTTGGGATATACTCACCGACGTAGTTATTAAACGGCTCAATGACCACTATCTAGTAAGTTAGTTGAAATACACTCACCGAGACCGGAGTTGGGATATACTAACCGACGTAGTCATTAAACGGCTCAATGGCCACTCTCTAGTAAGTTAGTTGAAATACACTCACCGAGACCGGAGTTGGAATATAATCACCGACGTAGTTATTAAATGGCTCAATGGCCACTATCTAGTAAGTTAGTTGAAATACACTCACCGAGATCGGAGTTGGGATATACTCACCGACGTAGTTATTAAATGGCTCAATGGCCACTATCTAGTAAGTTAGTTGAAATACACTCACCGAGCCCGGAGCTGGAATATAATCACCGACGTAGTTATTAAATGGCTCGATGGCCACTATCTAGTAAGTTAGTTGAAATACATTCACCGAGATCGGAGTTGGGATATACTCACCGACGTAGTTATTAAACGGCTAAATGGCCACTATCTAGTAAGTTAGTTGAAATACACTCACCGAGATCGGAGTTGGGATATACTCACCGACGTAGTTATTAAATGGCTCAATGGCCACTATCTAGTAAGTTAGTTGAAATACACTCACCGAGACCGGAGTTGGAATATACTCACCGACGTAGTTATTAAATGGCTCAATGGCCACTATCTAGTAAGTTAGTTGAAATACACTCACCGAGATCGGAGTTGGGATATACTCACCGACGTAGTTATTAAATGGCTCAATGGCCACTATCTAGTAAGTTAGTTGAAATACACTCACCGAGACCGGAGTTGGAATATAATCACCGACGTAGTTATTAAATGGCTCAATGGCCACTATCTAGTAAGTTAGTTGAAATACACTCACCGACATCGGAGTTGGGATATACTCACCGACGTAGTTATTAAAAGGCTCAATGACCACTATCTAGTAAGTTAGTTGAAATACACTCACCGAGACCGGAGTTGGAATATAATCACCGACGTAGTTATTAAATGGCTCAATGGCCACTATCTAGTAAGTTAGTTGAAATACACTCACCGATATCGGAGTTCGGATATACTCACCGACGTAGTCTTTAAACGGCTCAATGGCCACTATCTAGTAGGTTAGTTGAAATACACTCACCGAGACCGGATTTGGGATATACTAACCGACGTAGTCATTAAACGGCTCAATGGCCACTATCTAGTAAGTTAGTTGAAATACACTCACCGAGACCGGAGGTGGAATATAATCACCGACGTAGTTATTAAATGGCTCAATGGCCACTATCTAGTAATTTAGTTGAAATACACTCACCGAGACCGGAGTTGGAATATACTCACCGACGTAGTTATTAAATGGATCAATGGCCACTATCTAGTAAGTTAGTTGAAATACACTCACCGAGACCAGAGTTGGAATATACTCACCGACGTAGTTATTAAACGGCTCAATGGCCACTATCTAGTAAGTTAGTTGAAATACACTCACCGAGACCGGAGTTGGAATATACTCACCGACGTAGTTATTAAATGGATCAATGGCCACTATCTAGTAAGTTAGTTGAAATACACTCACCGAGACCGGAGTTGGAATATACTCACCGACGTAGTTATTAAACGGCTCAATGGCCACTATCTAGTAAGTTAGTTGAAATACACTCACCGAGACCGGAGTTGGAATATAATCACCGACGTAGTTATTAAATGGCTCAATGAGCACTATCTAGTAAGTTAGTTGAAATACACTCACCGAGATCGGAGTTGGGATATACTCACCGACGTAGTCATTAAACGGCTCAATGCCCACTATCTAGTAAGTTAGTTGAAATACACTCACCGAGATCGGAGTTGGGATATAATCACCGACGTAGTTATTAAATGGCTCAATGGCCACTATCTAGTAAGTTAGTTGAAATACATTCACCGAGATCGGAGTTGGGATATAATCACCGACGTAGTTATTAAATGGCTCAATGGCCACTATCTAGTAAGTTAGTTGAAATACACTCACCGAGACCGGAGTTGGAATATACTCACCGACGTAGTTATTAAATGGCTCAATGGCCACTATCTAGTAAGTTAGTTGAAATACACTCACCGAGACCGGAGTTGGAATATAATCATGACGTAGTTATTAAATGGCTCAATGGCCACTATCTAGTAAGTTAGTTGAAATACACTCACCGAGACCGGAGTTGGAATATAATCACCGACGTAGTTATTAAATGGCTCAATGGCCACTATCTAGTAAGTTAGTTGTAATACACTCACCGAGACCGCAGTTGGAATATAATCACCGACGTAGTTATTAATTGGCTCAATGGCCACTATCTAGTAAGTTAGTAGAAATACACTCACCGAGATCGGAGTTGGGATATACTCACCGACGTAGTCATTAAACGGCTCAACGGCCACTATCTAGTAAGTTAGTTGAAATACACTCACCGAGACCGGAACTGGAATATACTCATCGACGTAGTTGTTATTACACGGCTCAATGGCCACTAGCATTTACCCGACGTAGTTGTTATTAAATGGCTCAATGGTCACTATCTAGTAATTTAGTTGAAATACACTCACCGGGACCGGAGTTGGAATATACTCATCGACGTAGTTGTTATTAAATGGCTCAATGGCCACTATCTAGTAAGTTAGTTGAAATACACTCACCGAGACCGGAGCTGGAATATTCTCACCGACGTAGTTATTAAATGGCTCAATGAGCACTATCTAGTAAGTTAGTTGAAATACACTCACCGAGATCGGAGTTGGGATATACTCACCGACGTAGTCATTAAACGGCTCAATGACCACTATCTAGTAAGTTAGTTGAAATACACTCACCGAGATCGGAGTTGGGATATAATCACCGACGTAGTTATTAAATGGCTCAATGGCCACTATCTAGTAAGTTAGTTGAAATACACTCACCGAGATCGGAGTTGGGATATAATCACCGACGTAGTTATTAAATGGCTCAATGGCCACTATCTAGTAAGTTAGTTGAAATACACTCACCGAGACCGGAGTTGGAATATACTCACCGACGTAGTTATTAAATGGCTCAATGGCCACTATCTAGTAAGTTAGTTGAAATACACTCACCGAGACCGGAGTTGGAATATAATCATGACGTAGTTATTAAATGGCTCAATGGCCACTATCTAGTAAGTTAGTTGAAATACACTCACCGAGACCGGAGTTGGAATATAATCACCGACGTAGTTATTAAATGGCTCAATGGCCACTATCTAGTAAGTTAGTTGTAATACACTCACCGAGACCGCAGTTGGAATATAATCACCGACGTAGTTATTAATTGGCTCAATGGCCACTATGTAGTAAGTTAGTAGAAATACACTCACCGAGATCGGAGTTGGGATATACTCACCGACGTAGTCATTAAAACGGCTCAACGGCCACTATCTAGTAAGTTAGTTGAAATACACTCACCGAGACCGGAACTGGAATATACTCATCGACGTAGTTGTTATTACACGGCTCAATGGCCACTAGCATTTACCCGACGTAGTTGTTATTAAATGGCTCAATGGTCACTATCTAGTAATTTAGTTGAAATACACTCACCGGGACCGGAGTTGGAATATACTCATCGACGTAGTTGTTATTAAATGGCTCAATGGCCACTATCTAGTAAGTTAGTTGAAATACACTCACCGAGACCGGAGCTGGAATATTCTCACCGACGTAGTTATTACACGGCTCAATGGCCGCTAGCTAGTAAGTTAGTTGAAATACACTCGCCGAGACCGGAGTTGGAATATAATCACCGACGTAGTTGTTATTGAACGGCTCAATGACCACTATCTAGTAAGTTAGTTGAAATACACTCATCGAGACCGGAACTGGAATATACTCATCGACGTAGTTGTTATTACACGGCTCAATGGCCACTAGCAAGTAAGTTAGTTGAAATACACTCACGGAGACCGGAGTTGGAATATACTCACCGACGTAATTATTACACGGTTCAATGGCCGCTAGCTAGTAAGTTAGTTGAAATACACTCGCCGAGACCGGAGATGGAATATAATCACCGACGTAGTTGTTATTAAACGGCTCAATGGCCACTATCTGGTAAGTTAGTTGAAATATACTCACCGAGATCGGAGATGGGGTATACTCACCGACATAGTTATTAAACGGCTCAACGGCCACTATCTAGTAAGTTAGTTGAAATACACTCACCGAGACCGGAGTTGGAATATACTCGCCGACAAGTGAGTCAATAGAATACTCATCGACATAATTGCTAGTTGTTGCTAAACGGCGCAATGAGCAAGCTAGCTACTCATACTTTTTTACAATATCCTGAAATATAGCAGCATCGTAATTTCGCGATTATTTGAATACTTATAAAATTCTACAGTGATAATCTTTCAAACATTTCATTCTGAAATTTAGACTCGATCCTGGGGCCATTACTTTAATCAATACTGGATATATATATATATATACATATATATATATATATATATATATATATATATATATATATATATATATAATTGTGTTTCGTCACCGCAGTGTCAACTTCAATAATAAATCATATTTATTAAAATTCGTCTAACACAGTATTGTGTCGGCCAGCTCCTTGCTATCCCTAAAGAAAAATAACCTCAGCTCTACCAATGCCCAACCAGAGCAACCCAAGTTCTCTCACATGAAGAGTTCCTTTGATATCCTGGCGCCCAAACACCTTTTTATTAACCTCATACCAAAAGAAGAAGCAACCCGTCAATTATCCCGCTTCAGGATGTATGGAGAGCTTATGTCCGCGCGGTCATGAACTTACTGGTTCGATAGAGCCAGTGAGTTAGTGTTTCAACAATAGAAATTAGGTGTCAAGACAAATTGATTCGCAGTATGTTCATCGACTACTGCTAAACCATGAACACGAACTTACCAATAAAAAATAAACCCAAAAAATCATTATACAGAATGAAACTATACTTATTTATTGCGGGTTTTACTGTGTATTTGAAAAAAGAAAATATAATGAATCTTTCAAGCTGTAGAAAAGTAGAGAAAATAGAAGCTTTTGGATTTGGTGGAAACGAAATTATAAACCTGCAATCAACTCATGAACTATGGAAAACTCATTTAATTCGCCAGGTCATGCGATCCTAAGGATTGTGCAAGGCCCCTCTAGTTACAAACGACAAGTACCTTCAAATGAGAGTTGGAAAATATTGAGTAATTTAATCATGTAGGTGTCCTGAGTCTATTTTCATTAACTGACTAAAATTGAACAGTTTATCCTATATTATCTGCCAGCCCTACACTCAAATGACTAATGATTACAAGTTTCACAGAGGATCGCAGCAATATTCGCAATATTGAAAGTCATTTCATTACTTTTAACAAAAAATTCAAAATTTTTAACATAGGCCTAAATTGTCCACAATTTTAAACAGAAAATTTAATATATCCTACATACAGATATCCAAAATTACCGGTACCTTTGCAAACCCTCATGGTAACAAACCATATGACATAGGGCAATACGACGCTTTCACAGAGTCCTACATCTTCAAGTTTTGATCGAGTGCACTTCAACATATGCTTCCACAGTTTACCCCAGGTAGTAGAGATGATAATCCAGTTATCTCCTTATATCTACTTAACAGCATATCAACAGCAGCGGCTTGCATGGATTAAATTATCTGTCTAAGAAGTGTAGCGAGTTCTTGATAAAAGTTTTGGTAGACATATTCCTTGTAGTATCTCCAAAGGAGAAATCCAAGGGGGTGATATCAGAAGAACGTAGTTTCTAGGTGTATGGTCCATCACAGCTTAACAATCACATACGAAAATGTTTTCCAGAATTCCCCGAAAATCGTTAGACTAAAGTGGAGGTATTCCATTTCGTTGGAACATCATGGCTGTATGAATCCTCCACCTCAGAGAGCATGTTAATCCTGAAGAACGACAAATTGACATCTGAGGGACGCACTTAATGAAACTTACTCATTTTCAACGGTTTCATAATTCCCATTTAGTTGTCCACTCCGAGGCAAGTCCTTAATATTGCCAGTATGTTCAAAGTTCTTACCTAACCCAATAAGCTGGATTTGGATTTATGAACTTCACCATATTGCTGACGAAATCGTCGTGTAACGGAGATGGGGGACTTACATTCAGCAATCTACCTCATGGAATGGACTATCTCCTCTAATGTAATCATTGTCAGTTAACTCATGTTATACACAAAATAAAAATAAATGTAACTTGAGAGGATGTAAAACATCGTGAAAAATTGTAATCATCTATATCACGTACCTATCGAACAGAGATGGATTAAAATGATACGGGAATTTTGTCAACATGTTCACATCCGTTCTAGGATATTCTCAGTTTTTATATTTGTGTTTTTATAGGTAATCCTGATTGAACCAATCGCTTATGAATGGAGGCCCTCCAGGCGTTTGTTAATTTGTATGCGATCCACAATAGAGTACTTCCACTACAAGAATACTCACTATACAAATCCAGAGAACAGAAAATATTGAAGTTGAAGAAACGCGAAATCGGAATAAAATATCAGTGTGTAGTATCATGAAGAACAAGTCGTTCAAAAACTAATGCTAAAGGTTTAATTCGATATTTGTCTAATGAAATTATTATGATGAAGATTGAAATGCAAATCGAGTGATGTATGAGCTCTTCTTGCAGTATGCATACTTGAAACAGTGTTAATTTATTTCCACACATTTCTATGAAATTCTATTAAATATTTTGGTAATAACACAATAACTGACTCTCGCGAAACTTTAAATAACAATAAAAGAGTTTATTACATTTCTAGAAGCAATGTCATCTCATTTGACAGTGGTATCGGAAATGTGTCAACAGAACGCCATTATATTGTCAATATCACACCAGGGTCGAGAGCATCAAATTGACCAATCATTGCTTCGCAATATCGACGTCTTTTATTATTACAAATAAATTGCATGTTTCCCTTTACCGGTAATGCTTTCTCGTGTAATTTGTCTTTAGCATACTCCATCATACCTACTCTAAACTCGTTTAAATTTATTATTAAATTGCAAAGTTATTTTTAAACAGGGGATACGAATGCATTGCCATTACGCAAATATTCGTTAATATCATAAATTCAAGTTTCGTTCCATAGCTGAATGCTTTGGCGCAGAGTCATGTGACATGTGCTTGTTCAAGTCCTCATGGAAGGAGAAATTTTGATGGAATTTCACCCAGTATGGAACCGGTACCCATTTAGCATCGTGTAATAAATAGAGGCCTCATGTTGAGAAAACCAGCTGTAACTGCTAAGAACTAGACATGATGACCCCTACACTACACTGGCGGGATAACAGTCGACCTCTGCAAATAACGCATTTGGATTTGGGGACAGCCGGCGGCTGGTATGCCAAGAGCCTTCTAGACCTGTAGCGGCATGGAGTTTACTTTTTATCACAAGGACAAAAGGATCGGTTAACTAGTATGTTTTCTTTAATCATTATTCCTGTTGAAGCTTCTCCACTCTTAATGACTTCTTCTAAGTCTTAAAGACACGAACTATATTTCAAAATTACTGTTAACCATTTATCAACTGTCACGTTTCCAAGGGTCTCTATTAAGAGTTGAAATTGACCTAATACCAATTACACCGATTAATCAATTTAATAACAATTTTCCAGTGTTAGAATTTAATTAATTATAAATAGGTCATTTTAAATTGATTCACTATTTCATACTGTCAATTTTAGGTTATTCTGTAAAAAAATAAAATTATGATGTGCAATTAATTTAGAATCATTTAGAATCTGCAATTAAAATGATGATAATAAATTATTATCATTAAGACAAATTAACTAACACACTGACATATCGAACCCGTATGATCATGGCCGCACGTACATAAACTCTCCACACACCCCTATCCTGAGCAAATGTTTTCCATTCATCCCCTGTATAACCTACTTCCCTCAAACCATGGTTAATGATATTCTCCCACCTCATTCTTGGTCTACCAACTGAGTGTTTTCCTTCTGGTTTTCCTGAAAAAATCTTCGGTGCCCTCTTTCATTCCCCATTCGTTGCACATGTCCTGTCCATCGCAGTCTAAGAGACTTACCTGTTCTTATTATATATGGTATCCTATAAATATCATGTAACTCACTGTTATGTAGTCTTCTCCATTCGGCTGTCTGTTCATGTCTCTTTGGTCCAAAATGTTTGCTAAGAACGTTGTTCTCAAATATACGTAATTTTTTCTCCTCCCTTAAAGTAAAAGTACATGTTTCGCATCCATATAATATAATTGGGAGAATGATAGTTTTGTATATTTTCAGTTTAAAGTTTTTGGAGAGAAGTTAGGACGACAGGAGTCCCTGTAATGCATATAAACATGAATTTCTAGAATTGCGCCTATGTTTAATTTCATTATGCATCTCGTTCCTATTTGCAATTATTCAGCCATTTATTCAAAATTTCTCTCATTTGTCATCAAATGCCCATTTCCATTACATAGGCCTAATGTATTTCTATGTGTGACCACATATTTATTTTTATTGATGTTTACGTCCAGTCCCAATTTCTTAATGTTACTCAATAGAGTGTACGCATTGGTCCGCGCTATCGCCTAATAATACATCATCAACACAAACTAACAGCTTATTAACACCATTGGCTTGTAGGACTTCTTCATCCTTTAAAGATTTAATGACATGCTCTAGTATTCAATTAATATTACTAATACTACTAACAATATATTTTTTTTATTTCAGAATTTATACAAAATGCAATGGTTTCCGTCACCCTCAAGAAATTCGCCTCCTACATTTTTAACGGTCCTCAACATCCTCATTTGTAAGTCCAGTTCACTCACACATCTTTTCACACCACCCATCTAACATTATATAGGTCGTCCCTTTATATTTTTCCAATTTACATTCCATTTAGATATTTTCCAGGAATTCTATGAGATGTCATCCTCTTGAGATGCCTGTACTATCTTGATCGTCTGTCTTTTATTTCTGTAAAACATTTCTCTCAAATTTCGCAATTTTCCTAATTTAAACGTTTTTAATTTTTTAAATCATGTAATTTCGGCCAGTATAGGACCGGTTCCCACCCAGCACCGTGAGAAATTTGGGTAGTTAAAATAAGTAGCGGCTCTAGATTGGGACAATTAGTTTTAACGGCTGGGGGACCCGATATGCTCACCGCGTGTCATTCCTACACTAGGATAATCGTCTACCTATGTGATTAACGCATATGGATGTGATACCAGCACCCGAATGGTAGGCCAAGGACCATCTAGGCCTGTCGTGCCATGTAGTTTGTAGTTTGTTTTGTTTTATACGATATATAACAGAAGTACATTATCTTACCCCATAATGCAAACCGGCATAGAAGGTCATTGGCCTACCAGATGAGTGCTGGCCTCACATCTATGTGTGTTATTCATAGAGATGGATGATCGTCCAGCCAGTAATTGGGTGACATGCTCAGCATGGGGATCTCCTAGCTGCTACAACTGGTTTTCTCAATCAAGAGCCGCTAATAATTGTAGGTATCAAATTACTCATAATGTTGGGTGTGGATCGATCCCATACTGATCGATATATCTTGAGAAAATTTGTTCCGCTTGGGAACTCGAACCACCGAACGTCCCACCAGCCATCGTGCCTTAAACACTCGGCTATGACGCGTGATTGTTTAGCACATTACATATATATATATATATATATATATATATATCTATATATGTATATATAGAACATTTCCAGCCATTTCTTCAAGTAGGCCTTTACTTGATCGGGGTATCTATTATATCATATCATACATCTCGCTTTGATTAACGGTGTATCTTATTGTTAATTTTAACTTAACTATCATTAACATTATTAAATTACTTTCATAAATATCAACAACATTGGGGCAGAATGTTCTATGGATCCCAGCTCACAGTTTACCTTTAAAATCCTCTAATAAAATCACGTGGACACCGAGATACAATACTAATAAAATTCATTGTTAAAACAGTTGAGGTGGAGAGTCATAACATAAGTTAAAATATACCTTCTTAGGTAAGATCCGTCGCCATCAACTTATAAATATGTGTTCTTTATGCCTGTAGGCCTTTCAGAAGATCCGTTCCATCTTCAGCAGGTCCTTCTTCGCTACAATATCTAGTATGATGGTTGATGCTGCTAGTTCTAATGTGGCGTTGTCGTGACTATAGCTTCTTCCTGACGGTATCGTATAGTGGGTCGTTTAGCCTGGGAGTGCTTTCACCGCATATTTTCGGACCAGTTACACACACACAGTGACAAACAGGATTTGAACGCAATATAAATCAGGAAAAAGAAGAAGATTATTATTATAATTATAATTAGCCCATTAACATCGCGGTGCGAACAAGGGCCTCTTGTTACAGGGTGGCTTAGAGAGAGTGCCTTGGTCCAGGAATTTCCACTGTACTAAAAAGTCTTCGCACATGTATCACAATGATATAGATTTCTATCTGCTGTTATTTTACACCACACGCTCACTAACTGACACATGAAAACATCACACAATTGCATCCTTTGTTTCTCTACGCTCCGATTTCCTGACCTAGGTTTCAACGCGGTCACTGCGCATCCATTTTGTCCTCCCCAACTACACTTACGATATTGCTGTGTTCGGTGAGTCTTCATATTCGTTGACCTGCGGATTTCTTCGTTTCTTATAGGGTCTCTTCGCGTGATGTTGAATAGCTTCCACTCCATTTTCCTCTAGCAAATTTATACCATGGTTATTTATTTTTTTGTTAGTGATCATGATTGCGATCCATATAGTAGCACCAGAGTAACTCTTCTTTCCATTTTTTTCTGAAATTGTCCGTTGAAAGAAACCATTTCATCTGAATAGACATTCTTTAACGTACTCAATTTTATCATTGTCGATCTGGTTCGATATTTTCTCTCTTTTGTTCATTATTTTCGTTCTTGCTACATTGATTAGAATGATCATTTGTTTGCTGTGTTTGCAAAGTCCTTCTAATGTTTCCTTGGTCTCTCTCTGTGATTCGGTTATAAGAATGGTGTCATCTGCGATACGGAGGTTGAAAAACTTTGTCATTAATATTCATTCTATAGTTTTCCTTTTTATTTGAGAAAACTTCTTTCATTATTGATATGAACATTTTCGGAAATATCGGGTCCTCCTCTCTGACCCCTTTTTGTAATGTGATTTCTTGCCCCGTTTTGTCCATGTTGACCCTCGTTTTGTAGTTTAGGTATAGTTTACCGAGAAGCCTGATGTATTTCTGATGTACACCTTGACGTTGTATTGCTTGCAAGATGAGGACGTGTTCCACTGAGATTATTGTGTTATAGCTATTACTCTTATCAATGTTATTTTGTCTAAGTTTTCATTTTATTATCTAATGTTATAATTACTGTGTTTGTTGTAATCTAATGTAACATATGTTTATTCTTGTGAGTGGAAAAGAAGAATACTTGGCTCTAATTACACCAGGCTTTTAAAAATAATTGGGCAGTCAATTGGGTTCGACAATTAAATATTTATTATCTTTTTTGAAATAAAATTAAAGTAGCAAGAATAGTTTTTGCAGCTCCACTGCAATCAACAATTCCACATTGCATAATGGTCTCGATTAAAGCTAAATAAACAGTAAGTAATATTTTAAATTGGCGTATAAATACAAATTATGGCAAATTTATATTTTTTTACGCAATTCAATGCATAAATACAAAACATAATTGTCTTAAATAATTTCAATTATAATGACTAATTATTCTACGTGTTATAGGACACGAATGTTCAATGAAGCATTCATCAAATCTATCCATTGGTCCCTATTCTCAGCCAACTGAATCCAGTTTATTACCCCGATATATTTAGTTCCTTAGATCTGTCTGAAAAGTCGGCCGCGGTGGGATAGAGGTTATGTTCCTTGCCTCTAGTACCGAAAGACACGGGGAAGGAACAAGTCCTCCCTGAGAGACTTTTAAGACGTGGGTCCCAAGTCTGAATATTTTCAGGCTCGTAAAAGAACCCGAAGCCTAAATGAAAAGTCCTCTGTGCAAAATTTACCGACCATTTCCCATCCGTTACCCACTAGATGTCTCATTGAAGCGCTAGGCCGAACTCCTATCACTCGCTGACATATATGGGTAAATGAGCGTAATTAAATTAATTTGGTCAATAAGTTCCCATTAGGGAGCGCCCTAATCCGAACACAGGAAAGAGAAGGGCTTAAGAAGAAGATCTATCTGGATATTATCCTCCTACCAAAGCCTATGCCTTTTTTAAATATGAAATCTTCGTCGAGTGTTTCCCAATACATATTTTGAAAGCATTTCAATTGTCACCCAAAACTCGCCCATCACATATTCCTTAACTTAAAATCCCTTGAAAGTATTAGGAGAATGATGTGAATTAACCTGGAGTTCCTCATTGTGAAGTTTCCTCTCATTCTTAATGGAAACTTATCTTAAAATCATATTTTCGATTATTTTTGCTAATTTTTTCTTCCTTGATGCAAGAAACCATATTTTAAACCCATAGAGTAACAGGCAAAATTAACATTTTATAAATTTTATTATTTAGAAACTTACACTAAACCGAGAATACAGGAGAAAATGAGGTGAATAGTAGCAAGAATTTCCAGTGCGTGTGCGTATATGTGCTTAATTTTATGATTGTATTAGATTACCTGCCAATCTAGATGCATCATGTAAATCATTTAATGAATAAGTACAGTAAATAACAGCAATATGAATGATAAGGGATTTCAGTCAGAAAAAATATGTTATACTGAAAATACTTAAGCATGGAGATAAAATGGCCCCAAGTTTAATAAATGTGTGTGAACCTCATATATCCCACGTGGGGATGTGGGTGCTCCCTAGTGGGAGTTTCTTAACCAAACTAATTTAGTTACGCTTATTTACCTTTAGATGCCAACGACTGACGTGTGGTTAGCATATCGCCTCAATGAGACATCTAATAGATAACTAAGGTATCACTTGGATGGATGAAGGTCGGTTAAATTTTGCACAGGGATCTTTTTATTTAGGCTTGTGGTTCTTTTACGAGCATGAAAATCTTCAGACTCGGGACCCACGGCTTAAAGTCCCGGCCGGAGGACTTGTTCCTTGGAGTTTTCCATCCTAAAAATCCATTGAGCATGGGCGGGTTTGAACCCGCGTCCCTCGGAACTAGAGGCAAGGAACATAACCAAGCCAACCGCGGCCGATTTAAAAAATGTAGCTTACAGAAAATCTGAAATAGGTACCGTACTCTTATTAATAGATGTATTCAATTTATTGCTTATGATTAATGCATAATTATCACAGGAACAAGGAAATAAGACACTACTGAAATATTACTAAGTTAATATAATAAATCAGAATATTAGAATTGGAGGTTAACTAAGGTATAGCTAATTTAATGGGCATATAAATAAAGCCGTCCAAGGAATGGAACCATCAGAATTGGAACTTTAACTCTGATATAGTTGAAGAATATAATTATTTTGGAACTTTAAAAAATAATACGAACTGAAACACGAAATAGATGACAAATAGGATCTGCTATCCCAATAAACACTCTTAAAATGCACGATAAAATTAGGTTGAGATAATAAAATATGAAGTTTTAGTTTAGTTACTTAATAACATTAACACCTTATGTTGATGATGAAATCGTTTTCCGAAAGACCCTCAATTTAATAAAATAGAAAAGCTGAGGACGACTGCAGTTTGCAGGTACTATTTTCTATAATTTGTTATTGCGCCAATAGAGCCTGTTCTCCTTAATATGTTAATACACTTAATAAATGACGTAAATCTCAAATAATATAATTATCCAGTGTTATATAAAATATGAATTAGGCCAATATTTACTTATGAATCTGAAGCTTAGGTCTTAACGAACAGAAAAATCAACACACTTAACACATTATAAAGTAAAACATATTAAGAAAGCTAACTGCAGCTATCAAAATATATCAAGACATTGTTTAGAAATATAAGAACTATTCCACAAGGTACTGATGTAACTTCTATTAAGAAGTCCATCATGCTATCCACGGATTATGTGGTGCGGTTCGATACCCGACGTGGTTGGAGATTTTAATTGTAAAATTGTCAACCTCGTCTAACTTGATTAATAAATTTAATAGGACTTTAATGTAGGATGACATTCCGATAAGGTAATATAATAGTGAGATATATCAAACTACTCAAGAAGAGTAGAATCTAAAATATCACGTCGATAATCATATTTCATAAAAGGCGAATTAATAAATAATATTTTATTAAGAAAATGTAAATTTAATATAAATCTTAAAATACTAGAAAGAGAATATGAATATTCCAGTGAGCGCACAATAGACAAATTAATATACGGTTGGCCGACCGCACATTGTAAGCAAAGAGAATTCAAGCAGTTGAAACAAAGATAGGGTTCTTTAACTATCAATATTGATTGACACGATACAAATTTAGTTCCTAAACTTGAACGACAAGATACAAGGACGCTGTTGCTGAAGCAGGAAAAATTAAGATTGACAGTAAGTTTGATGGATGTAACAGCGACTAGGAAGATATGGCAACACTGCCAAACTCATAGAAGGAACAAGAGTATGTGTAACATAAGTATGGACACCACACCAATCGTGGAATTTTATAATGAGTGATTTTTAGATTCACCAATCAAGATGTATTATGTGTATCATCCCCTTTATGTAAAACATTGGTTGCAAGCAAGAAATATGCAAAGTGGATCCCGAATTAACACTCTCGCGCCAGTTTCATATCCGAATGCGGTCACTTCGAAACTCTCTTGCCAACTTCGGACCCGTGTGGAAGTAATTCGCCAACTTGTTAGTCTAGAAAGGGACTTAAAAATAAAATCGTGCGATGTCAATTTACAAAAAAATTTTTTAGAAAAATTCAATGACTAGGACGGGCTACAGAAATATGTAAGTTCCATTTTTACAAGATACTTGGAAAATTTTAATACGATGAGCAAGTGAACTTATACAAGTAGTTATAAAATAATAGTTACTTAGTTCGGGATTCCAGGAGTTGTGATGCAGAAGACAAAGCCTCTCCTATCCAATTGTCAATCCTCACATTCAAGTGGTGGACACTGTTATTACTAATGAGGATAGGCGACCTAGTATTGGCGGTATAAGCATTACAATTTTTCATAGTAGGGGGAAATACATGATATGGTCTCAAGTAAGAATTACCCGGAAGGATAACAATTTATGTTTGGAATGAAAAAGGACACGGAAATTGGATTTTGAAATGTCACAACATTGGACAAACCCAGGAAATTAAAACAAATATATATATATGGATTTAGTTAAATCAGATGAAAATATTTCAGCTCAATTATCATAAGTAACGCCACGAGTGATTTCCAATTTATATAGAGAATTTGGAAACCAAGAGTGGCATTTGTTAGGGCTATTTAACGAATAAAATTAAGCTGTTTACTAACAAATCGTTATTTAACTATAGTTATTTAAAAATATTTATATATTTAATGTGAACGGCGATGTTTGACAACAAATGAGAAACGATTGGGGCGCTTCATTTGCTTCTTTTGTTAATCACTTCAACCAGATCATAATATTATTTATTGCCAAAGGATCGCAATGTTGTAAGAATGCACCCTTGTAGAGAAATTTATAACCAACGTTATAGGTATTAATTTATTTGATGTCCTATGATGTAAATATGTGCATTATATTTTTTGCAACGTCACTCCCTGGAAAATAATTCGTTTAAGAAAATGCAAACAGTGTTTTTTTTGTGATATAATCAATTGTTGCAAATATTTTTATATTATCTATCACATGCGCTTTCTGCTGACATTCATGCACTATATATATAATCTCGTAGCCGTATTTCTTCGGGGTCAGTCACTACAAAATAATGCTATGACCTATTCAGAATGTTAAAAAGAAGGTGCTTTCTTTATCACGATAAACTTTACTTGGTAAATTTTAGGCGAAACACGACTGTGATTGGTTGTTAATAAAAAAATCATTGAAATGTGATTTGTCATTGACTCCCATTTGGGGCATGAGTTAAATAGTCATGAGTAACGCCACGAATGATTTCCAATTTATCAAGAAAATTTGGAAATCAAGAGTGGCATTTGTTAGGACTATTTAACGAATCAAATTAAGCTGTTTACTCACAAATCATTATTTAAATATAGTTATTTTAAAATATGTATATATTTAATGTAAACGGCGATGTTTGAAATCAAATGGGAAACGTTATGTTTCATTTGTTCATCACTGCAACCAGATCATATTTATTGCCAAATAGAATCGCAGTATTGTAAGAATGCATCCTAGTGGAGAAAATGAAACACATCATTACAGGTCATTAATTAATTTCTGATGCCCTATGATATAAATATGTCAATTATATTTTTCTGCAACGTTAATTCCTGGGAATTAATACGTTTAAGAATGTGCAAACAGTGGTTTCTTTTTTATGGTATAATCAGTTGCTATGGTATAATCATGTTTTTCTATTATATCTCGCAAGCAGAATCTGGTTACATTCGTGCACTATATATACAATCTGGGAGCCAGTTGAAAAAATGAAAGCGATAGAACGAAAGTGATAAAATCGAGATGAAAAACGAGTGTGATTGGTTGTAAATTAAAATTCATTGAAAGGTGACTAGTCGTTGACAGCAATTTGGGGCATGAGTTAAAAGTCACAACAAATAATTACTTACTTTATATACTGATGTCTCGGATGAAGATATACATAGGTATTTGAGTAGGCTTCTTGATAATCAAAGCTGCTAATAGAGGCCTAGTTGATTGGTTTCTGAAAGGGATATGAGTATCAGTCTCAAGGCAAAGGTTGCAAACATTAGCATAATTCAGTGTTATGCTCCAGCTGAAACTTTAGAACTAAGAGCGAAAATTTAATCATACAGTCTATTCAGAGATACTAATAAATAGATTGAAATAAATTATATAATGATTACTGGGGACCTTAACGCTCAGGTGGGAAATCATAATTAAATATAGAAATAAGGAATGCAAATAATGAAAAAAAAAAATGCTTACAGAGCTTTTCTTTTTGCAGATCACGATTTAATGGATGGTGGAATATGGCTTCCGCATTAAACATCATCATAAGGTGTCCTGAATCTCCCCTCCCTGACCAGAAAACAGAGGATCTAATTGATAATTTTATTTTAAAGAGAAGCTGGAGAAGATATCTTCTTGACGTAAGAAGTAAACGATATGCAGATGTGGGAAGTGACCATCATTAAGAAGTTACACAACTCCGAATTAATATTATGGCCGCAAAGAAGAAAAATGAAACAAGAAGAAAAATGGAAAAGCACCTGGAGAAGAGAATGCATGAGTTGATATAGAAACAATTGTGCACGCTATGTTGCCTCTCCTTCAAAAAGATTGGGAGAAGGAAAATATCTCCTTTGATTGGAAGTGTTGTATAATAGTGAAAGTACTAAAACAAGGGGATGAATCCAAGTGTGAAAATTGGAGAGACATATCGTTGCTATCGATACCAGGAAAAAGTTTCAGTAGAATAATTCTTAATATAATTGATTCAGAAAGAACCATAGTTACTTTGACCATAATCGTGTTCTGAGATTAATTATAAAGTAAAATGTGGAACGAACCCAAGCACTATATGTAAACTCCATTGACTTTAAACAGGCTTACACTTCTGTGAATCATGACAAAACCTAAAACTACTAGAAGAAAATAATAAAAATTATTCATAACATATATGAGTGATATGAATGTCAAGTTCTTCATAATGAACAACTTTTACAATCTTTTCTAGTTACACATGGTGTTCGGCAAGGGTGTATTGTATCTCCAAATAAACTAAATCAGTTTTAGATTATTATATATTAAAGCTTGTGACAAAAATAATAGACGAGTTATTAGTTTGGAAGATTTTGATTACGCAGGTGATATCTGCCTCCTTTCCTAGTGCTTCATCGTCATGTAAAATTAAAACACAGATTTCAAAGTGATTCCAAACGTGTAGGCATTACAGAAATTATAAATAAAACTGAAGAATTACGCACTAACCCAAAATCCAGAGACATTTGGCAAAATAAAATAAAACTATAGAACAAGTTGATTCCTATATTTATTTGGGAAGTATAATCTCCACTTCTCGACGAGCCCTTGAATATGTTAGAATAAGGGTCAAGAAAGCAAATTCATCATTCATCCAGCTATATCCTTTCTGGAGAAATAAAAATATATATTACCATACAAAAGTAAAAATGTTTGGAAGCAATGTTAACGCTGTTTTTACATGGATATGTAACCTGGTTATCAAGTTAACACAATCATAATAAAACTGCAGTCTTTTGTAAACAGGTGTTTAAGAAGGATTTTGAATATTCACCGGCCAAAAGTTATGGAGATTAACAGAAGATTAGCCAAATTAAAAGAGATAAATGAAGTTGGATAGAAAATTAAACGAGATGGTAAAGAAACGGGTATTGGAATGGAATCCTCAAGGATCACCGAGAGTGAGAAACCAAGAGGACTGTGGAGAAGTTCAATACATGATGAAATGGAAAGGTGTGGAAAGGTTTGGAAAGAAGTGAAGGCTACAGCAGCAACAAATCGTGTTCGATGAAACTCTCACCGAGGTCCTATGCTCCACTAAGGAGTGAAATGACATAACTAACTAAATTAACTCACTGGCACTATCGAACCCATAGGTTCATGGCCGCGCGGACATAATCTCTCCATATATCCCTATCCTGAGCCAATGTTTTCCAATCATTCCCTGCATAATCTACTTCCCTCAAATCATAGTTAACCTTATTCTCCCACCTCATTCTTGGTCTACCAACTGGGCGTTTTCCCTCTGGCTTTCCTACAAGAAGCTACCATGCACGTCTTTCATTCCCAATTCGTGCGACATGTCCTGCCCACCGCAGTCTACGAGACTTAACTGTTCTCTTTACATCTGGCTTCCTATAAAGACCATGTAATTCACTGTTATGCAGTCTTCTCCATTCACCTGTCTGTTCATCTCTCTTTGGTCCAAAAAATTTCCTAAGGACTTTATTCTCAGATACTCCTAATATTCTTTCCTCCCTTAAAGTAAGAGCCCATGTTTCGCAGCCATATAATATAACTGGTAGAATAATAGTTTTATATATTTTCAGTTTAACGATTTTTGAAAGGAGTTGGGAAGTCAAGAGTCTCTGTAATGCTTAATAACATGCATTTCCAGAATTGAGCCTATGTTTAATTTCCTTGTGCATCGCATTCCTGTTTGTGATTATTGTTCCTAAGTATTTGAATTCAGCCACTTCCTCAAAATTTCCCTCATTTGTCATTAGCTGTCCATTTCCATTATATAATGTATTTCTATGTGTGACCACATATTTAGTTTTATCGATATTTACTTCCAGTACCAATTTCTTAGTGTTACTCAGTAGTGTGTGCGTGTTGGCCTTTAGTATCTCCTCGCTATCGGCCAGTAGTACTACAACATCAGCATAAACTAACACCTTATTAATACCATTGAGTTGTAGGTCTTCTTCATCCTCTACAGATTTGATGGCATGCTCAAGTACAAAGTTAAACAGTAGAGGAGATAGTGCATCTCCTTGCTTCAACCCATTCTGGATTTCAAAAGTAACCGGGAGTGAAATGACATACTACAAGTAATTTAGTTGAAATAGTAGTCGCTGTATTAATTGCTTACAGCCATTGTTAATAATTACTTCACTATAATATCGTTAACCAGTTTATGCAGCTTCACACCAAGGATTTATTAATCCATTCTTTTTATTTTCCATTCAATTAACTTAGTTTAACTTCTAATCATACAAGCACTATTTACATGTCACGCGCCAACCGGGCCTTAATGTGTCACGACCTATTGGGAGAGAGATATTAAACTATGGGTCACACAGATACTCTTTTAACCATTCAAGGATATGGAGGGCCTCCACGAATGAGTGATCAGCTCAATGTCAAGACCTCCTGCTAGATCACACAACATTCACACTAGATATGGCGAATACGATGATTATTATGATGGCCAGATGATGTTCGGGGACCTTTTTGGTTTAACGTTTCCTGACATTTGAGTTAAAGGTGAGGAAAAACCCCGAAAAATATCACAAAGGAAACTTGTCTCCTCCGGGGATCGAACTCGGATCCGTTACGTATAAGGCAGCGACGGTACCCCGAGACCACAGCAGTTGACTGGATTTATTTATCAATAAATCAATCTCGTTTTTGAATTTGAAATGTTGTTATTTACTAATCTATGTTGTTTGATAAAAAATAGTTAATTCGTAGAGAGAAACTGGGGACAATGAAGAACGCACAATTAGTTCCCAACGTCATAATAATACCCCTGCAAATTGGCGACGACTAATAAAATCCTCAAGTTTGTGCTGTTAAAAGTATCTGTGTTAAATCCCAAATACCTCCGCAGTATTTATGTTGAGAAGGCATAAGGTACTGTGGAAAGTGTCTCTATACAATGCAAGTACACATCACCTTTTTAACAAGTATGCAGAGGTGATGGATAAATGAAAATAAGACATTAACACCATCTGTCAGTCTAGTGCGGAATACGAAGCACGAAAATCGCAGTGGGTGGCATTAGAAAACACACTTATTAAGATCAGGATATTGAACGTGATCGTCCACGGGAATAGCTTAGACCAGCGGTACTCATTACGCGGCTCGCGGGCCGCATGAGGCTCTTGAATATATTTATTAAGGCTCTTGGAATAATTTTACCTTCATTACATTACATTTAAAATTTTAATTCTAAGTATAAAAATAATAGTATCTTTATTGAAATTCTACAAAACTTTGGATATCCCTGTGTCATTCCGAGCAGTTCAGTACCGCACGTGTTCAACAATACAATGCAATGTCCTGGTTAGTGTTATTGGTTTTTAAAACTGTTTAAACTTCTACATTGTCGTCCGAATCTTCCACAATGAAATATTATACAATTTAGTTTCTATGAACAAGCGACTGGATACTGTGTGTTACCTATTCAGTTGAAGTGAAGTGAATTTCAGTGTTTAATAATAGCTGGTGTTTTTTCGAAAGGGAAAAAGAGAAAACTCGAAGATGAAGGAAGAGTTTTTCAAGATACTTGGGAGCATACATTTTTCTTCATACCTGCTAAAAAGGAAGGCAGTGCGATGTGTTTATTATGTCGAGACGTAGTTCAAGGTTATAAACGAATTAATCTTAATAGGCATTATAAAACGGTGCATAAAATTTTGAGTGCAAATATTCTAAAGATTCTAAATTGAGAGCAGAAAAGCTAAAAACATTAAAAATGTCAATAGTGTCTGAACGGAAAATGATGTTGGATACCGTAAGTGAAAATAAATTGATAGCAAAAGCATCATATGAAGTAGCAGAAATTTTAGCACGCAAAATGAAACCGTTTGCCGATGCAGAGATTTTTGAAGAGTGTTTTCTAGTCGTTTGTGACACATTATTTTCAAAATTCCCAAATGCAAAACAGATAAAAAGTGACATACAAAAGTTACAACTTTCCGATTCTACTTGTGTTAGGAGAGTTAACGAAATGTCTGTAGACATGCTCCTTTGTACTCTCGATGAAATTCGTGAATGTGACTATTTCAGCCTTGCCCTGGATTCGTCCACAGATATTAGTTCCACCTCTCAGTTGATTTTATTTGTTAAATATCGTAATAAGATATGGATTATAAAGGCAGAATTTTTAACTGTAATACCTATGACAGGTCAGACACGGGGAATAGATTTTTTTGAAGCAGTTAAATCTTTTTTTGACAAATACAAAATTGACCTAAACAAACTTTTATCAGTGTGTACTGACGGTTGTCCCTCAATGGTAGGTTGTCATACAGGATTCATTTCTCTGTTAAAAAACATTTAAATGGAGACCACTTATTAACATACCATTGAATTTTACATCAAGAAAATCTTGCTGCTAAATTTCACGAAACTTTCAGATCTATGATGAAGAAAGTAATTAACATTGTTAATTTCATTAGATCACGTGCACTAAATCATAGGCAATTCATAGAATTTCTCAAAGAGCTTAATTCACAGTATGATGATGTTATTTATCACAGTGAGGTCAGGTGGCTGAGTAAAGGAAGAGTTTTGGAACGATTTTTTAATCTTCGCATGAAATAAAACTCTTTTTAAGTGAACGAGATAAATAATACCTTGAACTAGACTCTTCTTCATCGTCTAAAAGTTGGCTTCCTGGCTGACATAACAGGAATACTTAATGATGTCCAAATTAAAATGCAAGGTACAAATAAACTTATTACTCAGCTCATAAGTGCAATTTTTTCTTTAGAAGAAAAATTAAAAATGTATACAGAAGAACTTAGTAATAATGATTTCACTAGTTTCCCATGTTTCCAACATATTATTGAAGAATATTCAGAGGAAGAAATAAACTTGCAACCCTTCATATAATTGCTCACTGTACTACACCATGATTTCAGCGCGAGATTTAATGATTTTAGAAAGTTTCGAAACCCATTTCGATTAGTTGAAAATCCCTGGTCAATAACGACAACAGATGTAACTGGGTTGTCAATTTTTGGTCCTGAGATTAGAAATCTAAAAAATGAATTTATTGATCTCCAGTAGGATTCAGAACTGGAAGGTATTTTTCAAGAGAAACGAAAAACGAATTCAATTTTAGAGTTTTGGAATACAGTTCCAGAAAAACAGTTCGAAAACTTGGTGTCGTCTGCATATAAAATTCTGTGTCTTTTTAGATCAACGTATGTTTGTGAAATGACTTTCAGTAAGATAAAGTTCATCAAGGGCAAACATAGATCTAGTCTCACCAATGTGAACTTGGAAAACCTGCTGCGGATGTGTGGCAAATCAACCAGCTCGTATTGACAAAATTGTGCAGGAGAGTAGCAGAGTTCAACCATCAACTTCACAGCAGTAATCTACACAACTGTAAGTTTCCTTAAAATTATGTACAGTACCTTTTAATAATAATAATAATAATAATAATAATAATAATAATAATAATAATAATAATAATAATAATAATAATAATAATAATAATAATAATAATAATAATAATAATAATAATAATAAATAATAATAAACAGTTAATTATTAACAAAAATTAAATGACAGTAATCAGTAAGTGTTTTGTCATAAATGTAAAAAAAAAAGCTGCGTGTTACGAAGACTGAGAACTATGAAATTTGGTGCGGCTCTCGAACATATATGGTTTCTTATATTTGGTTCTCTTGTAATTTCTAGTGAGTACCACTGGCTTAGACAGTGTAAGAAACGTTAAACAAATATGCATTACGTATCCATAAATATCGAGACCCAAAAAAAGTCTAAAAGTAGATGGCGAGACTGTTCAATTCGAGATTTGGTTCAAGCTGGGAAAAAAAAAAAAAAAAAAAAAAAAAAATGGGGACAGACGTCTTTAGAAAAAATAAGAAAAGGAGGTTTTAATGGAGTCTGAAACCCTTTAGGACTGTAGGATCAACGAAGAAGGAGAATTAGAAATATATAGTTGTGAAAGCCAATGTGTTTAAACACATTAAAGGTAAAGTTATCTCACTGCAGGCCTATAAAGGCCCATTTTAGACAATCGAAACGAGTTATCAGCCCTGCGTGATTGCCGACATTGCCCTCAGAATAGCGTGGTACTCATTTCCGTTAAAGGCTGAGTTTACGCCTGGCCACAATGCTGCCAGAAGGTTTAGGGCAGTTTAAAAACCCTGACCTCATCGGGACCCGAACCCCCGACCTATAGATTTGTAGCATACTGCCCTAATTAATTACGCTACGGTGTGCCTCGTAAATAAGTAAATATGAATAAAACATATTAATTAGACTTAGTTATAAATGAGGCGGTCAGAGGACAAGGGGTACAAGTGACATTTTTAAAGAGATGAGTTAACTGCAGAAATGGTTAGCTAATATGACAAATTGTTTGGTGTGTGAGTTTGACATGTTCTGACGTATGATGGAGTCTTAGAAAATCAATCAGATAAACAGCTCTTCTACTTGGAGGACAAGGGGTACGTCTGTAGTTGAACTGCTTGACTTCGAACAGCTAGGTGGACTCAAGCTAAGAGCGTTGTATTTTTTAATGTTTCCAACAAATTTTACGTGAAGATTATGATTGTATTATATGATTGTATTATTAGTGTTTAATATAGTGCTTATGATTCTTCGAGGTTTATTGATTTATCAAATATTATTATGTCTGAATCAGAATCTGATGAACATGAGCATGGACGTAATTTCAGTCTCCATGGTAAGTAAAAAATTTTAAATACTTTATCTATATTTTCACAGTTTTATATTATAAGATAATACTTTTTGGCAATACATTTTGAAATAATTGGAAATTATTTAACAATCTAAATATAAAATATGATTAAGATCTACAGGATTTGCAATCTAATAATGTTTATAATAAAGGTATTTTTTTAGAATGAAGATTAATCATAGGTGTTGTTTTTGTTTTCTTGACTCATTCCAATGAAGATGACAATAAAGAACCTGGAATTATAGGACCTACAGAAGAAGAGGGGGCACGCGGTAGTGTAGTGGTTAAGGTACTGCGCTACAAGCCGGAAGGTCGAGGGTTCGTGTCCTGGTGGGAGTTAGGAATTTTAAACTGACCCAAACCTTCTGGTGGCACTATGGCCCTGGGCCCTGGAGTCGACATAGCCTCTAACGGAAATGAGAACCAGACCCTTGTTCTGGATGTAAAAGCAGTCGTCACGCAGGGCTGACAACCCGGCTGACATCATGTGCCGATTGTTCAGAAAAAGTGGGAGCCTCAAACTCCCACTACCCCAAGGGCCTCTCCTGAGGTCTGTAGTGGGATCACCTTACCTTTCATCTTTTATACAGAAGAAGAAGATGCTTCAATATTGCACGTTGGTAGAAAGAGGATTAGTAAATCAGTAAATTGGGTACAAAATAAAACAAAAAGAGGAAGGAATGAAGGCAAACAGTATACAAACAGGAAAGGAAACATGTGGGGAGGCGGGTAAGAGAATGTATCCATGAATGCAAGTCTAAGTGTAATTAATTTTAAGACTTATTTTGTCAATCGACCTTGTCATAATATATAACTCTTTGGATAAGTACGTATTTTCAGTTACGATCAAAAATTTGGTATGAATCTACTTTTCTTGGATAATTTATTTCAAAATATTGCTTGGAGGACAAGGGGTACAAGTGGCTCTTAATGCAAAAAAAAATATAGTGTGGGCTACTGTTTATATTGAAACTGTTAATATTTTGCGGATAAATGGGCTCATATATAAGGAACACAAACACGATTTATGAGACATGTCAGATATTCCTGGAATTTTATATTCTCATTGAACTTTAAACTTAATTTTCTCTAAACAAATTTTCTTTATTAGAAAACCGAACTAAGAAATGAAAAATAATTTTAATTTCCAACACGCTTGGGGTAACATTAAAGTGGCCAACAAAATAATCACCTCCAACACATCTAGAATAAAAAAAAATTACCATCAAAAGCGTGGGGTGTTTTTTTTATAGTTTTTACGTTTTCTTCTTGGAGACTTCACTTTTACCAATATCTGTTTATTATCAAATATATTAATTGATATAGAACACCCCACGCTTTTGACGGTAAAATTATTTTTTTGTAGATATCTCTAGTTTAAATCTAGATGTGTTGGAGATGATTTTTTTGTTGGCCACTTTAATTTTATCCCAAGCGTGTCGGAAATTAAAATTATTCTTCATTTTTTAGTTCGGTTTTCTAATGAAGCGTGTTGTTTTAGTATTTTTAAACTATTACTTATTTTTTAGTTTTAATATTTTACAGAATAAGATAAAAATATAAATATCTTTAAATTCAATACTATTGTAGTATGAGCAAAAAGTAATAATTACTAAAATATCCTCCGGGCCGAATTTGAACCAACGACCTACGGATTACTGAAATTATACACCACTACAGTCCACCGCTCTACCAAGTGAGCTCATACAACGATTGAGCAAGAAGTTGATAAGTCCGCAACCTATTATACCGGTTTTCATTATTTTGATTTTCTGCTGATTCTTGCCAGGATTTTAGAAACATTTATGGAATTATTGTATTGTCACTGGTCCTTTTCAAATATACAAAGTTTCAAGTCGATCCAATGATTTTAAGTGGGTGAAAATCGTGTTGAATATTCCTTTACATAATTACACAGACACTTTTTTTATTTTCTGACCATTCTGGCCAGGATTTTGGAAACAATTTTTGAAATTATTGTGTTGTCGTTGGTCCTTTAGAAGAATACAAAGTTTCAAGTCGATCCAATGCTTTTATGTGGATGAAAATCGTGTTGAAAGATTCCGTTACATAATTACACAGACACTTTTATGATTATCTGATGATTCTGGCCATGATTTTAGAAAAAAAATGAAATTATTCTATTGTCATTGGTCCATTAAAAGTATAAAAGTTTCAAGTCGATCCAATGGTTTTAAGTGGGTGAAAATCGAGTTGAAAGATTCCGTTACATAGATAGATACAAGTCAAGCTAATATAAAGCGTGTAAAAATCCTCCGGGCCCGATTTGAACCAGCGACCTATGGATTACTGGAATTATATACCACTACAGTGCACCGCTCTACTAACTGAGTTCTTACAACGATTGAGTAAGAAGTTGATAAGTCCGCAACCTATTATACCGGTTTTTATTACTTTGATTTTCTGCTGATTCTAGCCAGGATTCTAGAAACATTTATGAAATTGATGTATTGTCATTGGTCCTTTACAATTATACAAAGTTTCAAGGAGATCCAATGATTTTAAGTGGGTGAAAATCGCATTGAAAAATTCCGTTACATAATTACATAGACAGTTTTTTTTATTTTGTGATGATTCTGGATATGATTTTAGAAAAAAATTATGAAATTATTGTGTTGTCATTTGTCCTTTAGAAGTATACAAAGTTTCAAGTTGATCCAATGATTTTAAGTGGGTGAAAATCGTGTTGAAAGATTCCGTTACATAATTACACAGACACCTTTTTTTGATTTTCTGATGATTCTGGCCATGATTTTAGAAACAAATTATGAAATTATTGTATTGTCATTGTTCCCTTACATGTGTACAAAGTTTCAAGTCGATCCAAGATTTTAAGTGGGTGAAAATCGCGTTGAAATATTCCGTTACATAGATAGAGGTCAAGCTAATATAAAGCGTGTAAAAATCGCTATTATGATTGCAATCATTAAACAGAATAAACATTTTACTTTCAAATTAAATTAATTTGAAAGGACATTATGTGGTTGTAGAATTAACTCGCAATAACTTGTTCGTTTTGTTGCTATAAAATTCAAAATTTCAAATGTATAAACGCTATAAAATGTTAAATGTGCAAATCAGAATGCTTTATTTCTGACTACAAGAATTTAAAAATCTCCACTTGTAAAAATTTTTAAAAAATCTCCACTTGTAAATATAGTGCATTTCATTGCCCTAACCAATTGTGAATTTCGATAGTATCTGAAAATTGTTTGTATACTAGCACCTGCTCCTTGTGCAGTTTTGACACGTTCGAATTAATTCTAACTTTTTAGCAATTCCAAATTCTGAACACAACAAATTAATCTTAAGATAGAAAGGCAGAATAAATAAATTACATGCCAACTAGTACAACAATGAAGAAGTTGTTCGTATATATGTTACTCTCTCTCTCTCTCTCTCTCTTTCTCTCTCATTTCAGTTCTCAATTATTAGAATAGAAGAAAAGACGTAGTGCAATCACATGACAATTAAACTCAAATAATGATAATTACAATAAAATGCACATATACCGGTACATGTTTCTCTTTCTACTTATAATTCTCTCTCGCTCTCTTTCTGGCTCTCTCCCTATCTCACAGAAGTACACACACTCACGTAGTTGTTTATGATTACTAGTTAACTCTCTGGCAGTCAGAGTTTCATGGTCGCGCAGTAATAAACTCTTCATACAACCCTATCCTGGGCTAATTTCCGATCACCCCCTTTTAATTTATTTCTCTCAAATAATGGTTAATGTTATTCTCCCACTTCATTCACGGTCTACCTATTGAGCGCTTCCTCCATGTTTTCCTACAAGGAGTGTCCATGCACTACTTTCATTCCACTTTCGTGCCATATGTCTTCCCCATCGCAGTCTACCTAACTTAACTGTTCTTATTGCATCTGGTTTCCCATAAAGATCATGTAGATCACTTTTAAATAGTCCTCTTCATTCACCTGTCTATTCACCCCTCTTTGGTCAAAAAAATTCATTAAGTACTATATTCTCAATCTCGTAATTTTTTCTCTTCCCTTAAATGAAGAGTCCAAGTTTTGCATTCATATAATATAAACAGAAGAATAACTTTTATATATATTTATTTTATCTTTTTTGTCAATATCAAATAAGAGTTGTATGAAAAATTAGAATGCGTATTGATAGGCTTTCACTGTATCATATAAAATTATTTTAGGAGATTTTAATGCAAAATTGAGTCTGGAAGATATACTCGTATTTGCCCAACAATAGGCAAATTCAGTCTCTATGAATATAGTAACGACAATGGGATTAGATAAGTCTCTTTTGCCTCCGGATGTTGAATATCAAATGTAAACTACTTAAGCACCTGAAAACTAGAGCCATTATTTTCTTTAATTTCTCGAAAAGAAAATTACTTTTCTCGTTTTTCCGTAAAATACTAACAACTCTATCTCTTTAATTCCTATTTAATATTTATTCAGTGTTTAATAAAGAATACTTTCAAAATTGTCAGTTAATTGTGTTAAAGCTGTTACGAATCTGAATAAATATATAAATAAACACAATTAGACTTTTATTATTTTCTTATTTTATTGTTTATTAATTGGCAAGTAATTAATTAATCAGTCACAATAATTTTTAGATTTTACCTTGTAAAATACCTATCTTTCATGGAACTTCTCAAGCAAGAGTTTTGTCTTCGCTCACACAAACTGGGAATACATTTTGAAAGTTATTATGTTCTATGAATGTCTTTATAACTTCTCAATTTTCACAAAATTATACAATTTTGTTTTAAATTTAACTTTTCGATATAATTCGCGAAAACAATATCGTTGTTTCATTGACCACAATCATATGATTACTCAGTTAACTTCAAATCGCTTAAAACATTTTTTAATAGTTTATGCGAAAACTGAATGCCACTACTGAAAACTCATATGTCTTTTTTCTGATCTCCGGGGTTCGCTATCTCAACTTATTGTCAGCAACACTTTATTCTTTGCTGAACTTTTACTAACTTTTAAAAATAATTTCAAACATGAAGCGATATCTAGGTAAAAACCATTTTTTAGGTATTGTGTGTTAATGATTTAACACAGCAATATATACTGCTAGAAGGCAACGGTTTTCAGCAGTATTGCAGATGGGGTTCGGGACTGGAGGCCATGGGTTCCAGATCCATTCACTGCACACGCATGTTATCTGGTTGTCACCCCTATGTGCGATTGCAGCTTAGATAGCACGCTGGGGACACTAAATCAACATTCAACTCATCTGAAAGGAAGCGCTTAAAGGGAAGCAATCACTTGTAAAATCTCTGCTATTGGCCAGCTTACCTCAATAGATCGCAGCATTTTCATTGTTATTCCTGCTGAGTATATCGTGTTTTGTTTTGAAAGCGTAAATGGTTCAATCCTACTGTATAAAGTGGGTCGGCCTACAGTAAACAAAATTGGTAATCTATGATTCAGCAAAATATAGTTTATTAGACTAATGTTTGACGCTTCTGAATTTGTAAGATCCAAACTAGATCTTATTCAGAGTTGAGTTACTATGTGTTTTTACGTCTAGAAAATAGCATTGCTCTTAAGTAGCAATTCTTGCTAGTAAACGTGTCCTTTTATTGAGATTGATTTATTTGTAAATTCCTTTGAATTAATTAATTAAGTTAAATAGTTTCACTTACAACTTTGCCAAAAACGTGGGTGCCCAATTTAGGAAAAAATGTCATTATAGAAGCATAAGTATCACCCAATTATTTAATAACGTTAGGGGGTGATGCCACTAAATCATGCCCTTTCAACAAAACTTGTTTTGTCACGTACAGTCGCGGTCAAAGATGAGTACGCCACTAATATATCACTTGTCCTTTACTCAGCGAGAATATTCTGAAGCTACTGTTGTTTTTGTGGCCACAATCTATAAAATTCACGGTGAGGCTTCTCGTGGCTCCGTGGTACATACAAGGAAATGTATAAAAATTAAATATCGCGATTTTTTGAGAAAAGGAACTCGGCGTAAAGTGCACAGCTTATTTTTTAATCGGCCACTACTATCGCGACCATTCTAAACGGAATTAAAATCTACGCAGATGTCTCAAGTTTTCTATGACAGGAATCTAATGAGAGAAAAAAATCCATACTATTAGAGCGGGAAGATATTTTATCATGGCGCCATAGGCATCTAACTCAAATTTCATATTATACTGTTTGATGGTATATACAGCTTTATTTTTAATTTTACGTGAATTATAAAGTACATGAGTATAACAATTTTTTTTTCGTGGATGATTATAATTTATAGAAATTATATAAAAAGCACCATTCGTAACTATGCCCTCTGATATTCAATTATGTACTAGAGCATGGAATAAAATCTTTAGAAGATAAAGAGGACGTACACATCAATGGTATTAGTCAAGCTGTTTGTGTAGCATATGCTTGTTTTGAATTACTAAGCGATAGTGAGGAAATACTAAAAACCAACACACACATCCCATTAAATGAAACTAAGTAACTGAGACGGGAAACAAATATCAATTGAAATATATGGTCACTTGTAGAAATATAATTACACTGGTCAACATGATTTTTGTCTCATGAGTACCAATAGTTGTACTTAATGCAGCTTTTTATCGTGTTTTCAAATATGTATTCGGAATTTCTCCATCAGCCACATCTTTTTTTTTAAATTTCAATTTCAATTAATGGATTTAAATAATATTTTTTTTAATAAACCTTTTTTTTCGTCCATTTGTACATTGTAAAATAAAACCAAATGAGCTAACTGAAATGATTTCAGCTATGGAAAAGAGGTATCAAGGCAAATGGAATCCTAATATACTGGCCGATAATTGTTGGACCATCAAGATGGATGCTCCACAGGCGAAATATAGCAGAAAATCGTCATTTCTTACTTTCTAGGCGAGTCCGAATGTTCGAATATTGTGTAGTTATGAATGTAGAAAATATTAAAGTGTTTCAAATTATAAATGCCAGTCTCTCGGAAACTTTGCGTGATGGAGAAAAACCGATATAATATTTGAATTCAAGAGAAAAAATGCTATCAGAATCACATATTTTTCTTTCTGAGACAAAAAAGTTATATTTTTTTGTTGCTCAGAGTTATTAATGGGAATGGACACTTGACGAAATATGTGATGAATATTAGTCTGACGGAATTGAAGTACCTATTTTAGAGAGTAATAATAATAATAATAATAATAATAATAATAATAATAATAATAATAATAATAATAATAATAATAATAATAATGATGATGATGATCAAGCAAGATAAAGGGAGTAAGATTTTCTACTCCATTTCACAGGAGTTAAATTGTATAGAAATAAATAATAGTTTTATAAAACTAAAAGAACACGCTTTATTAGAAAACTAAAAAATGAAAAATAATTTTAATTTCCAATACGCTTGGGATAAAATTAAAGTGGTCAACAAAAAAATCATCTCCAACACATATAGAATAAAACTAGAGTTATCAACAAAAAGAAAATAATTTTACCATCAAAACGTGGGGTGCTCTATATCAATTAATATATTTGATAATAAACAGATATTGGTAAAAGTAAGCTCTCTAAGAAGAAAATGTGAAAATCATAAAAAGCACCCCACGCTTTTGATGGTAAAATTATTTTCTTTTTGTTGATAACTCTAGTTTTATTCTATATGTGTTGGAGATGATTTTTTTGTTAACCACTTTAATTTTATCCCAAGCGTATTGGAAATTAAAATTATTTTTCATTTTTTAGTTTTCTAATAAAGCATGTTCTTTGAGTTTTTTAAAACTATTATTTATTTTTTATTTTTTACTTTTAATATTTTACAGAATAAGATAAAATGTAAATATCTTTAAATTCGATACTATTGTAGTATGAGCTAAAAGTAATACTCTTCTCTAAAAATCACCCTCCCAGCCGGATTTGAACCAGCGACGTATGGATTACTGAAATTATATACCACTAAGAGTTCACTGCTCTACCAACTGAGCTCTTAAAACGATTGACTAAAAACTCGACAAGTCCGCAACCTATTATACCAGTTTTCATTTTTTTGATTTTCGGATGATTCTGGCCAGGATTTTAGAAACAAAATATGAAATTATTGTATTGTCACGGGTCCTCTACACGTATACAAAGTTTCAAGTCGATCCAATGTTCCTAAGTGGGTGAAAATCGCGTTGAAAGATTCCGTTACATTGATACAAAAACACTTTTTTTTTGATTTTCTGATGATTATGGCCAGGATTTTAGAAAATAAATATGAAATTATTGTATTGTCACGAGTCCTCTACACGTGTACAAAGTTTCAAGTCGATCCAATGATTTTAAGTGCGTGAAAATCGCGTTGATAGATTCCGTTACATAGATAGATAGATACAGGTCAAGCTAATACAAAGCGTGTAATAATAATTAACAATTATGAATTAACTACATCTAAATTACTCCGTAATAACACATTATACCGTAGGCTCAAAACCTGAAACCCATTCTATTACGCAATAGCTAATACTCGGCGTGCGCTGCTACTCCTAAATAAATGTTAGTGTGTTTTTACAACCAGACAATTTAAAATTTAAACCGGGGTTAATGTATTTTACAGGAACCCGGGATTCTGACTATTAAGGAGGACCAAAATGGATCGCTCACCGTCAACACTTAAGTGATGGCCGCAAAGATTTCCATCTATCTATCTTATTATCGTCCACCGCTGCGCTGTGGTCTCGAGGTAGCGTGCTGCCTTGTCAAGCAGCGGGCCCGGGTTCAATCCCCGGTCGGGACAGTTTTTCTGGGTGAGGTTTTTACCGGGTTTTTCCTCACCGGTAAGACAAATGTCAGGAAACTTTTAAGGCTCAAACGGTCCCCGAAATCATATGGCCATCATCAACATCATCATTCTTATCATTATCATCATCATCCTTCACCGGTGTGGAAAGCAACGGGAAGCTACCACACCTACAATTCCCTAGTTAAGCTGGAAGCATGGCATGAAAATGCTATAATTCCAGTGAATGACCTGCCTTTGGGCAGAATTACTATGGATGGATATTATTATCTTATCTTACCACCAGACGTGCGCTGTTATGCTTGCCCGGAATCTGCTTATCCCGATCTTCTTGGCATCAATGAAAGACAAAAATGGTTATTGTGAGTTATCCTTAGAAGATAAACATATGCTGTCGCATACGTGTTTATAGAGGTTTTTGAGATGTTCAATTCTGTGTACGTTAATTTGGTGTATTTGTTATGGTTTAGGCAGCGTAACCCATTTAAGCATTAAACTAGGGATTTTATTTCACGTTTTTCAGTACAAAGGGTAATTTTAGGAGTTAAGGGTTTGAGTATTACAACTCTCTTATATCCTATGTTCATCCCCGGAATCTGCTGAACATTTTTCAAAAAGCCCCATCTCAATTGGATGAATGGTATGGCAGAGCACGCTTGCCCAGGAATCTGCTTATCCCATCTTCTTGGCATCAATGAAAGACAAAAATGGTTATTGTGAGTTATCCTTGAAAGATAAACATGTGCTGTTGCGAACTTTTTTGTAGAGTTTTTTGAGATATTCAATTATGTGTACATTAATTTGGTGTATTTTTTATGGTTTAGGCAGCGTAAGCCATTTAAGCGTCAAATTAGGGACTTTATTTTGCGTTTTTCCCTACAAAGGGTGATTTTTAGGGATGAAGGGGTTGAATATCACAACTCTCGTGTAGACTATGTTCATCCCATGAATCTCCTGAACATTTTGCAAAAATCCCATCTCAATCGGATCAACGGTATGGCCGCGCATAAAATACGAACGAACAAACGAACAAACGAACAAACAAACAAACATACAAACAAAAAAAAACCAAACAAACGAACATTCATTTTTATAATTAGATTACAGGAACTCTTGTAATCCTAATTTACCTAAGAAATGTTGAACTAAAATTTATAAAATGGTGATTCTTTCAACAATACTTTATGACCTCTTACTTTAATAGAGGAGAAAATATTACTATATTTGAGGATAATGCATTTAGAAAAAAAGTAAATCAAATAGACAAAAATAGAAATATGAATGGATAAAACAACATAAGAATAAGCAACATGATTTTTTATGAAAATATATGAAATAAGAATGGTTTAGACTCGTAGACTGCGAAGGGTAGGACATGTGGCACGAATGGGGATTGAAACACATTTGTTGTACGAAAACCAAAGGTAAACCACACAGTAGGTAGGATAAGTCAAAAATTGGAGAACAGCATTTTCATAATTTGTGGAAGGAGAATTATACATACTCTTTAACTCAGGCCCCAAATGGGCAATCCAATCACGTTTCAATGAATTTTGTTTTACAACAAATCACACTCGCGTTTCACCTTGATAATTATCGAATTTTGACTACCAAAATAAAGAAAGCTCTTCATTCTTAATATTCTGAACAGGCCAGAGCATTATTTTGCAGTGACCGACTCTCTAACAAATACGTTGAATATAGCAAATAATGAACAGATTCCTTTGTCCTACACATTTGATAATTGTGTGTTCAATAATTGTGTTTTTAAATACTGATTTTACTGAGTTGTTTCCGAAAAAATGAATTAATAACCCATAATGTTGGTTATAATATAGATTTTGACGTGTTTATTTTTTCTCCACTAGGGTGCATTCTTAAAACAATGCGATCCTACTTGGCAATAAATAGTATGAACAAGTTGCTGTGATGAACAAATGGAACAACCAAGCATTTCTCATTTATTTCCTAACATAGTCGTTTACGCTAGATATAAAAATATTTTAAAATAACTATATTTAAATAATGATTTATAGACGAAAATGGAAGACAACAGACTTGCAAAAAGAGCTAAAGAAGATAGACCAATGGATGGGAGAAGAACAAGAGAAAGACCAGCCAAGAGATGGATAGACAGTGAATGCACATCCAATACGTCTTCCTCTGAGGAGTGATTTTGGAAATAAACAGGATGAGAATCCTACAAATTATGATTAAGAACAAGAAGAAGAAGAAGAAGAAGAAGAAGAAGAAGAAGAAGAAGAAGAAATAATGATTTGAGAGTAAACAGCTTAACTTTATTCGTTAAATAGTCCTAACAAGTGCCACTTTTGATTTCCAAATCCTCTAGATAAATTGGAAATCACTCCTGGCATTACTTATGATAATAGTGGGTAAATATTATCTCAAGTAGAGAATATGAAGAGCCCGTATCCACACGGTGGTGATGCTCCTGGTTCTATCTTTGCCCATGGCTTCACTATACTACACCTGCTACACTAACGAAAGATGCGCTACAATGAACCCGTGCTGAACAATTTTCCCCATATTGTGAAACTTAATGATTAAATTTAAATATCTTACTATTTTTTTTTGCTTTCCCTATTACTTCACTATTATACATTACGATACTGCTACACAAACGAAATATGCAACTACAATAAGCTAATATTATACACCTACCACGTGTCAGATAGGGATATTTGGAAATTGTGTACGGACACCAACCCATAATCTAGGTGACTGGTCTATAATCGAAAGAAAGGCAAACATATATTTATTTTCTGCTGTGGGAATTGGCCACATCTACTGCTCTATGTACAGTTAGTTGGAAATTGGAGGAGGTAGAACTTCTTACTCGTTTCATAAAATGGAAGTTCAAATCAATTTTTGTACTGGTAAAGACAGTAAACTTAAAAACAAACGTGTTTAGAAAACGTACATTTTCTCGCGAAAACGCATACAACTACCAAATAGTATGTTTGAGTGGTTGAAATAAACAGTAATATGCTAGGAAATAAACAAAGAATGCATGCCCCCATCAAAAAATTAAAATAAATGCAACCACAATGTTGAATGTTTAAGATCCTTTTCCAACAGAACGCATTTACAGCTAACTGAGTATTGTATAGCCCTCATAAAAATGCAAATGGACCAAAGTCATTTTCCTAGTGATTATCATACTCGCTTCTAGTTCAAAGTCTCGCGAGTGCAAACACGGTCAGTGTCGAACTTTTTTAAGAGCGTCAGAATATTGAGTCCAAGTTATTTCGTAAGGGGGAAAAGAATTATGTATTCATAGGTTCCTTGAATAGGTCGAATATTACTAGAGTACATTTAATGCGAGTTCTATTCATGGGATTGCAGTTTTAAAATGTATATTACTCAAAATTGTCAGTAACTTCCATTACTAGAATATTATAGCATGTAACTTGATCTGCAGAAGCATTACGTATTTTCTATACTGTATACACTTTGTGAAAAAAGAACAATATAGAATGCGGTTTCTACCTAAGACATTTCTCAGGTGGGATTGTGTCAAGGGGGTAGATGTTTGGGATCACTTAGCGGGGTTCGAGCGCGAGGAGAAAAAATGTATGGTCTTGGGTTTAGTAAGAAAATTTAAGGTTGATAAAATTAAGCAAAACACATAGTTAGCCTATATTATTGATGATTAACGAATGGTGAATGAAAGAGATGCATGGAAACTTCTTATGGTTAAACCAGAACGAAAATGCGCAGTTGGTAGACCAAGAATGAGGAGGGAGAATAACATCATTCATGAATTAAGGGAAATATATTACACGGAGGATGATTGGGAAACTTTAGCTCAGGATAGTGATGTATGGAGAGCTTATGTCCACGCGGCCATGAATCTACGGGTTTGATAGAGTCAGTGAGTTAGTTAGAGTCAGATAATTAACATTTCAATACGATAATATTTTTTTCCGATATTCAACATCATTACGTGTTAAATTGCGATAACATCATGCACTGTATTTACTGTTTGTACGTAAATGTTCTATTAAGTTTTATTTTATAGACTATAATATATTTATACAAAGGACGTTGTCGGATTACAATCACAGATAATATGAATATGTAAATGGTTTAGAGAGTTGTCTATGGGTGTATATAATATGTAGCCTAGATTATATATATTAAGATGTTTTCTACACTGTAATAATGGAACAAAAAGTAGAGAGAGAGAGAGAGAAGAGAA